>JAUESO010000199.1:0-96704 GCA_030914385.1 Drosophila antonietae
GCAGCAGCAGCAGCGTGCTCTGCACCTCCGACTGCCTTTTTAATGCTCCGTACAATTTCTCATCTGTCTGTGTTTGTTGTTTATCTTGACATGGCCCCTCGTCCCGGTCGGGCTGCCAGGAGCAATCTTAGGCGTAGTAGATGCCACGCATTGTTTGCTTTATTAGTGAAATTAAATGTCTATTGCCGGAATCTATACGTATCATTACAGCCAACAGGATCGTTCATTCCACGCACTCACTCTCTGTCTTTTATTTATTTTTTCCTGTTTCAACCTGTCTACCCAGCAGTGCATATTTTGTTTTTGTTTCCAACTTTCCGCTAGTCGAGAGATATACACTCGAGGAAATTGCGCAAAAAGTTTACCATCGATAGGTGCAAATTACAAAACAAAGCCAGTCATTGTGAGAGACTAGTGTCAGTTCTTGTTGACGTCGTCGTCCTTGCCGTCGTCGTCGTCGTTCTCGTTGTTGTGTTTATCATTGTTGTTGCTGAAAAGTTAGCTTAGTTCTTGCTCTGCTTGAAGAAGTGGTAAAAACAATAGCAACAACCGGAAAAAGCAAAGGCAACTTCAACTTTTTGGTTGATTTCACAGCACAAGTGCTTACGAGGGCAGCCACTGAGATTGCAAGCTAAATAAAGCTAAGGCCTCAAACTGCATAGCTAGCAAATATTGATATTGGCCCATCTGAGCCACAGAGCTGCACAACAGCTTGGGCTGCCCTCGCATTTGATTACCTGCTGGAAATTTGATGTTACTGCACAGTCAACGCTTAATGAGTTACAATTGCTTGTTTGGGGTTGGCCCACGAACCCAACAGGAAAACTTTACCTATGCCAAAAGTTGAGTGCTTAAAGGAATTCACACATACGCACTCAAGCTCGCTTAAACGAGAGTCTCGCAGCTGCAAGGGGGCCGTGGCTATAAAGTATTTAGATTCGATTTATGCAGCTAATTTACTGCTACCCAACTAAATAGCCAATAAATCATGCAGTCAATAAATCAATCAATCAATCACAGCAACAGCCAACAACCAGCCTGCCTGCCGAATTCACAACTGTCCAGTGAATGGCGTAGAGAATAATGTTTGGCAGTCAGAGCAAACACAGATAGACCAGAGAGCTTGCTAGGCGAGAGTCGTCTACACAATGCAACCCTGCGTGGACGGGGCTCCAGTCGGCAGCTGATTGTATCGCTTGTCGAATTCACCAAGCTAAATGGCAGCTAATTGCCCGACCGTAAACAGCAAAAAGTTTATACAGAGACAATCGCAAACACACAAACGCCCAGTTAAATCTGCTGATAGGGGACTCTGTGCATTTCACAGCGCAGTAGGCATTAGCAGCTTTGTCTAAAATTTGGGATTTTTTAAAAACCCTTGCGGACAAGGCCGAAGGGGCTTACTCTATATCTGTGTGTCCAGAAACTCGCAGAGCATCATCTGTCGATTTCAATTGATTTGACATACACTTATTTTTCACATTTTAATATTACTGCCCAATTGAGATATAATTTTTGCTATATTTTTTTCTGTGTTTTTCCAACATTTTAATTTACAAAGAAACTGTATGAGAAATCCTGATTTGAAACACTGATTTAAAAATATTTACATTTTTCTATATTTAAACCAATTTACACGATCATATAACGCTTATGACATGCTTTTATTTTTAACCGAACTTTCATATTACTGTAAGAGAATTGATTTACAATGAACGTCTGAGGAGAAAACCATGATTTGACATGCATTATCATCATTATCATCGCTATCATTATCTTCGTTTTATTGATGGAGCTTTAGGAGCATCATGTTATAAAGTATTTAAAAACATTTATATCTGTATATTTATTTTTCATTTTTGTATTATAACAAAATCTTATGATATATTGCTGTGGTATTATCCTTGCCGGAAATTTCACATCCTCTTGAGGTCTTGCGAAACTGTTTTCTCAGGCTCTGCATGTTCATGTTCTGATGGGTTTCTAGATTGCTTTATACAGAAGTTATTCCTCACGCTGTGCATATTCCCTTTTGAAATTATTTGCATGGCAAATCATCACTTTTTGGCTGGAGAATAGTATTTTGACATTGCATACTTCTTTAACAAAGTGAGAGAAAACGTTAATATTGAAGAATATCGCGCGTTGCATAATTTAGCCGTTGTTACCAATCCCGATAATGTTACAGTTTTGCCGAGTTATGCTTGTTATTTTTGGTTTTACTACTCGTCAAAGTATCTGGTTACAGAAAGTGTTCGATACAGTTTTTGGAGTGCATGCATTACTGCGAGTAATGATAATTGCGCATTGTATAGTCCTTGGCGCGAATGAGAATCGGAAGTATCACGATATAAAGTATTTTAAAAGATTTATAAATACAAATTTTTCTTTATTCATTTGGCAACCCTTAAATTACATAATAGTCAATCGTATTATCCCTGTTCGGAAGCATCACGATATAGAATATTTGTTCTGTATGATCTTGGTAATGTCAAGTCGTGTGTTGTACACGTTTATTGCATCGTTGTGATCTTCATGACGATTTCATTTCTGACGGGAGAGTATCCTGCCGTGATTTGCCCCAACATGCAAAGTATAACGAAGCAGTTGCTGGGGATTTTGTGTATGGTGTCATCGGAGAGTTTTTGGAGTTAACAATTTTATTTGTTTACCCGTCTAAAATGAATTTTGACTTGGGTGGTGGCGATTCTTTACCTGATACTACTTTACCATCTTTGCTCACTGGAGGCTTTCGTGAGTGCAGTTGTTGGACTAGTTGTTTCTATAATATTGACAGATGGAAATAGTAAATTGTATTGCCGCCATTTTCGGCTGATATTTCGTAAACTTTGATTTAGAGCTGCTGCCTTTTTTTTACTGGGCGCTTGGTAGTACTTGCCACGTGTCCTGCTTTTAACAGCATTTACCTCAATGGCAAGCCTCAGCATGGTGTATTTTTTCTCAACAGGATGACAGCCAAACAAAATTGAACAGTGCCTTGCAAAAACTTCAACCGTTTATTTCTGCAGACTGTGAGCGGTAACGAATCCATTCCATTTTTGAATATACAATTTCTTGTCTCGGATGAGTAAACATTCTCAGTTGAAATTTTTGTTTTTGTATTTGATTTCACTATTTGAATTCGGTTTTCAATTTGCTAGAGTTTGCATAAATTCTTCATTGACATTCAAGTTGAAGCATATATTTAGGCTTTAAGTGAGTAAAAGATTGCATGAAAACATAATGTATTTGATTTTGGTGTGAGCTGTACGGGAAGTGTATTGAAGAGCCTGTGACCAGTATGTATTTATTAATATTGTTATTGAGGTTGCTATTTTTTCATAGTGCTATTCCTTCTTTGTCTTCATTCAGTCTTTGACCAAGCTTTTGAATCATATATCTTACCTTTCGTCCTTTCAAAGTTGGGGCCAAGTAAAACTAAGTCATATTGATCTATACGGATAATATGGAAATGGAATGAGTTATAGAACTAGATGTGCGTATATGTTAGCATACATTCCATATGCCCCATTTCAACAAATATGCTACAGTTTATTTTGAAATTCCTTTAATACTGATTGACTCTACTCACCCTCAGTGCTTCGCATTTGTATGGGTTTTATTGTTGGGTTATTATAGTGCGTGTAAACAGTCAACAATGGACAAACATCAATAGCCCAATCTGCAAATACACATGGCTCAACAAATTTGTTAATGCTGTCCGTCAGTTAAGCAGACTGGCCCCAACAATTGTGGCCCAGGCTTGTAATCTGTCTGCCAGCGGAGCTTTGGGACTTTGATAGCCAGCCCAACCAGCACAGACAATTGCACAGCAGCAGCAGCAGCAGATGGCTCAATTAGTACAATAAATTTGAATGTAAGTTGTCCAAGAGCTGCCACAGACAGGCTCGCTCAAATATTTGATTAGAACCAAATTCTTTGGAAATATTTGTAACTTATTTGTCAACTATTTATATTATATGATTACAGATTGCACAAGCAATTAGACCAGCCCAAAATGAATAGCTATATTTTGAAGATACTACAAGATGCTATCAGGCCTAAGCATGTCGACTCCTCCTCGCTTGATACTGATCTGGCATTCATACACTGCGCCCGGCTACATTATTATTTCGTGTCAAAACTTTAATAATCCTTACAACGTGTTCACACACTGCGTGCTTAGCAGTTTTTTTTTTTCTTCCTGATAATAAAAATTCTTATAAAATATATATATTTATGTGCGCATCTTGTGCGCTTGCAGAGACAATTGAGAGGCTATATCCGACCCCTGAAAGGGTTATACATTAGTAATATCGTAATGAATAAATAATGAATTTGTTAAGTTGACTCGAGTTATTTTAATATCTATAAAAAAAAAATAAAAAATAAAAATGTATAAATATATAATAATATTAATAATTAAAGTTGGCTTTCGTTTTGTCAATATCTTTAAATAAAATATAAAAAATAAAATAAATAAATAAAATAAATGTAAATATATATAAAAAAAAATAAATAAATAAATAAATAACATAAATGTAAATATATATAAAAAAACAAAAAAAAAACTATAATTGTAAAAATTTATGAAAAATATACAAATAAACTTTTGTACAAATAATATGAATAAATATATTTAAGAAATTTAAAAACTTGTCATTATATTTTAATAGTATTTGTTATTTGTTTAATTTTAAGTTGTTGTAATATTTTGAAGAGTTAAAAAAAAAATTTTTAAATATATATATTAAATATTTATATAATATAAAGAATAATAATAAATTTATCTCAAACTTTATATGATTTCATATATTTAAGCATATAAAAAATACTCTGTTTTCATTTTTTGTAAGACTTAATAATTTTAAATACTTATGTAATACTTTTAAAATGAATTTAAATAAATAGAAAATTAATTTTTATCACAATAGTTTCAACCAGAGTTATTTATATCATTCAATTAATTCTAGAAAGTTGATGCAATGCCCAGATAAATCTCATCCCTTAAAGTCAGAGTGTTATGTTAGTCGAGTTGGCTCACAGTTTCTCATATGGCTTGACGTCTTGCTTCTGTCGTTGCCTTCGTTGTATGTTGCGAGAGTGTTTTTGCTTTGTGGGCAATGGGCGGTATGGTGGGGTGGGGGTGGGGGTGGGGCGGCGCAGTACAATGTGAACACTTGGTAAATATTTTGTTAAGCGGGCAATGTCCACGTGTGTATGGATATGTGTATGGATGGTGTTTTTGCCGTGTTTGGATCGCGCGAAATGCTTGGCAAACAGAACCAAAACCAACAAATGAGATCCTGTAGTAAATTCTGGTGTCGCCTTTTTCTGTGTGGCGATTGTTCACGTTGTTGTTGCTGCTTTTGTTGTTGTTGTTGTTCCACTGGTGCTGGGCAAAATCCTGTGTGGGAAAATCCTTGCGTTTGCAGTAATCAGCACGTAGCGTTTAGTTCATTTATGTGTGCGTGCTCACACGTGAACGTGTGTATGTCTGTATGTGTGTGTGTGTGTGTGTGTGTGTGTGTGTGTGTGTGTTTGGTTGTGCAAGTGCGAAGTTTGCTTAAACACTAGCGAGGGCTGAGCGGATAACATTTTTGCGCCCGGCAGCTACTTTTACATAAGCACCAACTAACGTTGAAATAACTTTTAAATGACGTTTGTTTTTGGGGCGTGGCAGAAACGCGTTTGCCTGTGAGCTCTGTGGATATGGCATTGCCTTTGCCATTGCTGTTGTTGTTGTTGTTGTTGTTGTTGTTGTTGTTGTTGTTGTTGCTGTTGCTTCTGCACTGCTCCACAACAACTCTTTTGCTCACTTTATTTTAAACTTTATTTATGCGATAGAAAGCTGCAAATTTTTGTTTGGGTTTTTAGCGACTTGGCACACCAAACGAAGGCGCTACACCAATGTGTCTCTGTGTGTGTGTGTGTGTATATGTATGTATGTATGTATGTGTGTTGGGTACTAACGTGTAACCAGTCGCAGCAAAGGTCTTCCATTGTTAGCTTTAAACCATTGTAATCTATTTTTATACCCATGCAGAGGGTATTACAATTATTTTGGTTACGAAATGTGCCAAACACACACACACAGAGAGAGAACAGGGTATAAACGGCTATATTAGATGCAGATGCAGAATATAAATCAGTATAAATACTATTAATGGTTTTCAATATATACTTAGCCGATTTGTCAATTAAAATAATTATAATTATTGACTGACATCAGATTAATCGATAAAAGATATCGCTTAGGCAAAATATCGATTTTTCGATTTATAAAGATCAAAAGCAGATCCAGTAAAGAGATCATTTACCACCTATTGAACATCAGAGTCAGCCAATTCTAATGCTGAATTGGATTTGATTTTTAAGTTCGATAGATATTTCGAATTCTTATTGGCCTTCTTAAAATTCTTGCGCAAATTGCAAGAACTTGCAAAAATTCCTCATTGGCATCTATGTATATGTATAGATTTATAGCAATCAACATTTGATTGCTCCTGAAGAGAATTGTGGCCGCCATATTTGGCTGACATTTTGCAGACGTTTTTTTACTGGGCGCTTGGCAGTACTTGCCACGTGTCCTGCTTTTAACTGTTGATGCATTACTTCAATGGCAAGCCTCAGCATGTATTTTCTCAACATGATGACGGCCAAACAATATTGAAAAGTGCCTTGCAAAAACTTCAACTGTTTATTTCTGCAGACTGTGAGCGGTAACGAATCCATTCCATTTTTTAATATACAATCTCTTTGATTTCACTATTTGAATTCCGTTTTCAATTTGCTAGAGTTTGCATAAATTCTTCATTGACATTCAAGTTGAAGCATATATTTAGGCTTTAAGTGAGCAAAAGATTGTACGAAAACAGAATTTATTTTATATTGGCGTGAACTGTACGGGTATTGAAGAGCCTGTGACCAGTATGTATTTATTAATATTGTTATTGAAGTTGATATTTTTTCATAGTGCTTTTCCTTTTGGCAGGACCTTTTTTTTGAACAGAACTTGAATATTGCTGATAATTATTTCACAAGGAAAGTGTGGGGAAAAACACGATTTGACTTGTATACCATTTATTCGTTCAATGACTTTTTCTTGTACAGTTAAATTAGAGATGGACGCGGGTCGGAATTTCGAAGTAATCGAAGTAATATTTGATATTTTGATATCTTTTTAATTATGTTTTGACATTTCTAGGGTATGCCATTCTCGTGATGCTGTTCTAAACTTTGTTTACTTGTTAAAAATGTTATGATTATATATGAATGTATCTCTCTGTCCGTCCGCCCTCTGTGTTTGTGTGCGGCGTTTGCCGGGCTTGGTGTTTTGTACACATTATGCGAGCTTAGCGCGTGAGCTGCTTACACTGTGATCGCCGTAGTTGTCCATTGTTGTTAATTTGTATTTGTATGTGCGTGTGCGTGTGCGTGTGCGTGTGTGACCCTGACAAGCGGATTTGCCGTTAAGTGCGCTTAGCCCCACATGTGTTTTTTTATTTATATATATGTACATAGTATGTGACGCAAGCTATGACAATTTCCATCAATTTTCAGCAATTTTCCAGGAATAATTGTCCAAAACTTCACTTTAAAGTGTAGCAAGGGGCTGCCCGGAAAGAAACACAGGTTCAGGTCAGCTTTGGCCGAATGACCATATAACAATAAAAAACAGTCAAAACAAGCGACTGGCAGATACCCCGCAAACAGGCGAACGGTAATGAAAGCTGGTTTGTTCTCCGTTTTCAATATATTTATTATTTATTATTATATTTAGAGCTATGCCTCTCTTGTTCTTTCTCATCTGCTGAAGCTTTTTTTTTATCGCACTGTCGCCAACTATCGACAGCCTCGAAGCCATTGATATGCTTAAGTATCGATAAATGTGTTGTAATAGAAACAACAGTGTGTGTGCGTGTAAATCCCTGTGTCACCTAATAGGCTCCACGTTGAGCACAAAAAAAAAAAAAAAAAAAAAAAAAAGCGTATATACAACGAAACTTTTTTATGATCAGCGACCGGGTTATTGGTCGAGAAGTAGTTGGGCGGGATCTTCTGGTCCCTTAGCTCATTCGGGAGTGTGGGGAGGGTTCTTGGCTACTTCTACGCCCTGTGTACATAAATCTTACATTTTTAAGATCCCAAAAAATACAAACGTGGTCCACATGACCGAAAATAAAAAGGAGTGTAGTGTAGTGTAGTGTAGTGTAGTAGGCACCCGCTTTCTCTACCTTACCCTACCATGGCATTTATTTATTTATTTTTTTTAATCATTTTATACAGTGTTATGAAATGTTAGTTTTTGGCCAACATACAAATGTATGGGGTATTCCAACCAACCCCATAAAAAATTTAAAGGCATACTAATTTTACATATACTTATTCTGTGGTTGGTGTTGGGTTGTGTGGTGTGGTGTGTTGGGAAGTCTTATGTGATCCAGCATTCGCTTATAAAAGAATCTGGCTATAATTTGATTAGTTATCGTCCAGTAGTCCAACATTGTCCATTATGAAGCTCATAATTTAATTTATTTGGGGTTGGAGTACTGACTGAATTACAGCTTTCCATGTTTAGTTTATTCAAAATTCTTCAATTCTGATGCCTATGGAATGACGTATTTCATTCAAATCAGTCATTCTAAATCGTTCACTTAAATATTTTTTTAAATGATTCAATCTGTCCATGTTTCCTGTAGCTATTACTACAAAATCTACATATAATAAAACTTTATTTTCTTCTGTTTATAATTCACTCACCAAAAATCAATGCCCATCGATACAATATAATATAATATATAAGCTTTCAAAGGAAAAAAAAAAATAATGGTAGAGAAAAAGTTTAACAAATAAATAAAAAAAAATAATTGTTTGTCAATTAAGTTTTTTTGTTAATTAAGTTTTCTCAACTCAAAATTTCACTGTGCACTTGCCGTCGGCAATATAATCTGCCTACACAACTTTTCGTGTTCTTTTATTCTATCTTTCGTGATTTTTTTCCTATAGACAGTCTAAAGTCACTATTTTATAATTCTTTCTTGCATAATTTTTTTGTTCTTTTGCACTAATTTTTCTCGCTGTTCTGAACCATTTTTCTGACATAGAGATTAGGGTATGAAGTCCACTGAAAAATAAAAAATGGACTTGGTTTCACCTAAACTAAGTATTTTAGAACTTAACACATACCTTGTTTCTGTTATTTCTTGCACTTTGAATGGCACGGCCGTCAAAGTGCGTGCAGCTGCGCAAAGGAATAAAACTGCAATAACTTCTCATGGTGATCAACTGCACCGTGGTCGACGTCAGCAAATAACTTGCGAATTTTTCTTTTTTCGGCAATGATAAAATAAGTCTTGTCTTTTTTATCTCTCCGAAGAATATGTGAACCCCTTATTAACCCTCTCATGCCGAATTGAAATGGGCGTGTTGAGTATGCATATGTATAAGCTAGAGTTGACCTCAATATCAACTGACAGAAATTTCAATGTCCTAGGTGTCCTGGTTCAGGAGCTACAGGATGTTGCGTATATGCAACATTGGGCAATTGGGTAATATATTTAAAGTCAAGTTGATTTTTTCTCAAACGCCTTTTATTTTTATTTATGTATTATATGACACGAAACAATTTTTTTTGGGATTGGATCACAATTGCACATTACATTTACTGCATTTACAGCTTGGAAATCCAGTGCTGCATACTCTACATCTTCCTCTTGTTCCCCATTCCAGCCAATGATTATAACCATCAAATCGTAGTGATTTTGCTGGGTCTACAACATAAGCTCTTTTACAGGGGTTTGATTCAGAGCCAGTAGAAGGAGCTGGTGATAATGGAGCTGATGATGATGGAGCTGGTGACCAACCAACTGTTTACTAAACTTGAATTTATGCACCAGTATACTATGCGCATGTACCATTTATTTGAGCGGTGGTTGATTTTATACAATTCAAGCAGCATGTCCGCAAGATCAACACCTCCCATGTGTTTGTTGTAACATTCAACTATACCTGGACGAGGTATAGTTATAAACTTCGTCTCTTTGCGGCACTATCTGTTGCATTCGCTCATGGGGTTCTTACCAGCATAATTCAAAACTAATTGTACACTCCTATTATCATACCAACGACAAGCAATCAAGTTGTGCGTTGCTTCATATTTGAAATCGCTTGATCCTCGTCCTCGTTTTTGAAGGTCTTTATCTAGAGCACAATCTTTCAACCGGTTGCTTCGAATTGTACCAACGGCCAATATGCCTTTTTCTTTCAGAGCAATTATCAAGCTTATTGACGAAAATCAATTGTCAAAAAACAGTTTGAAATTTTGGTTTACTGGTAAATTAGATGATAAAAATATCAAGATATCTGATGAAATGCCCAAGCCATAATTCTTGCACGTCCCTTCTCCGATGTACAGAGTAAATTCATATATAATCCCAGATATACTTTTGATAAACTCTGGACTCCTCCACCTCAAACTCGTCAAATCAATTTTTTCCATCACCTCCTGTACCTGTTTTTATTTTCGTTTGAATCTTCGAAATTTTCGTTTCTAAGAAATTGGTCAATCAACCCAACTTCCACATTTTCAGCTCTGTTATCCATATTTTTCAAAGTTTCTTCTTAATTTCATCCATATTTCTATCTTCTTCTTCTTCTTCTTCATTTTCCTCATCAGCCGAATCTTCCCAATCAAAGTTGGCAATTTTTTTCAATTTCAGCTTGAGTCAGACCTTTTGGGTGCATCTTAGAACCAATGTTGTAAATTGTAAAATTATTACAAGCAAACTAAATAATATTTTCATGCGGTTTTTTTTTTAAGTACTCACTTAACTTTCTTTATGTTGTTATTGAACTTGATTTTGGAATGAATTTATTATTTTTAATGTTTTGTTTAACACTTTGTTAAGACCACGTTTTTGTGCTCATTGAATTTGTCCACTTCGCTCTCGGAAGAATAGCTACAAGCTGAACGCGTGAACAGCTGACTACCGAAAAATTAGTTGTAAGCTCACTCAACACATGCAGCTATATTTCCGAGAAAGAAAGTAGTTACACGCTCATAAATACAATGTTGCGTATATGCAACTGCGGGCATGAGAGGGTTAAGGAATGCAGCCGGAAAAAGAGTGAGCTCGGCAATGTGACTCCGTTTTATAGGGCCACATTCCATACTCTCTCTTTTTCGCTCTCTTGTAAATTCGCACTTGAAGTTGGGTGCAATTCTAAAATTGTCAAAAAGCTTTAGAGCTAGGCGAAAGCGCTGTCGCTAAAGCCACGCTTTACCCAAAGCAAATACCCATCCCAATCTATTTTTGTACCGACCATTACAGTGTATCGATTGATAGTTAACCATATTGCTGTTCCCTAAATACCTTTGGCTGGTTTTATTTGTGATTTTATTGGCCGCAATCATGATGTCCGTTTGACGGTCATATTGAATACATCGCCGGGAGTCCATTGTTTTGGAATAGTTTATTTTGATAGGTATCGTTTAGAGATCTAAGAATTGAATTAGATATTATATAAGCAATATTTCTGATAGTAGACTAATTGTAGGATCTTCGTCCTACAGATTGTAGTAGTTTTAGGTAGTTGAACGGGCATTTGTAGTCTCGTTGGTATTATTCGTTTGACCGGCAGACATTATTATTTTATTAATTGCGTATGGTGAATAATCTCGAGTGCACCGTTCACTTTCACTGTCCAAACGTTAATGCCTCCAGCATCAATACCACATCGCTCACACACATTCTCTTGTAATTGAATATGCAGCGATCTCTTTCTCTTTCAGTGACTCAGGATTGCACGCACAACAATTATCTCCCTGTGTAACTCTTTCTTCAAACCTCATTCAAACCTTATTTGGTCACGTACGCCATTTAGAACCTTGCGCCAAATCGCTGCATATCTGCATCGAACTACGCTGAACATCTGGCGAATAACGGAGCAAAGCGGACTTGCGTCTGACAATTATTCATGTGCATTCTACCGACCTCGTGTAATTCTAGAAAAATGCCTTGCTGCATTAATAATTTCATTTATAGGTTATGAGATATAATTTAAGATGATTCCTTTATGGGGACAAGTTTCTGCTATTACTGTGGCTGCCACTACTACAACAATCCCTATCTGGCAGACAGTGCAATTCAATGAGTTCTCGATCTATTGAGTTACAAGTTTGGCTGAAAGCGATTCTCGAAATATTGGGCAAAGACTGCTGATTTTTCATCGCTTGTTCTGCACCATATTCCATTTCTGGAATTATTTCTTAACTGGTAGGTTTGAATTCGGTTGCCTCTTAATGTATGTATCTTAGTATTGGTTAACCGCCATAGCTTGGCAAGCATTCGCCCCTAAGTATTTGATGGTATCTATTAGGGATTACCGACAATTGGAATGCATTTGAGCTGAATTAGATATTATCTAAGTAATATACATATGTATATAAGATTATCCATTTCTGTTGTCAAACAATTAACTCTTTCACATATATTTATTCTAAAGCTTCTATAGCTTGAAGCAAGGTATTTGCCAGTCGAGTACTTCCGCTTGCAGCAGCTTCCTGCTCTGCCGCCCGACCACTCTTTATGTTATTGTTCGAAAAGTAATGTCAAATGGTGATGGCGACTGCGACAGCGACAGCGACGTTGACCTCGTCGCCGGCTGCGCCCTCGTACGCTGACGACAATTCAGCACACGAACCTGGCAACGGGGCAGCGCGGCGTAGCTGGAGGGCAGGACGCGCCAGGACAGCAACATGCGCACGTCCTGTCTGTTACTCCACGTGTGTGTGTGGCTGTTGTAATTCTCGAAATTGCCAGCAATCGATATAAACATCAACTTTCCTATGCGTTGCTGCCTCTCCATCTTGCCATCGTGTGTGTGCCTCGTTTGGAGTGTCTGGGCAACTGTGACAACAAAACAACACACAGATGCTTTATAAACTCTCTGACCATAAAAAAGAGTATATTGGTTTTGCCAAAGCTTAGGCTCTCTCCCTCAGCACCAAAGGCAATATTTTCAAGAGCTCAACCCTTCTGTTTGCATTGCATTTGCAGAGTATTGCTCAGTCAGGCACACCCGACCGCAACGCTTTCACTTGTGTTTTCTTTTATTTGTAGTTGTTGCTGCTGCTGTTGCTGTTTCTATGGCTGTTGCTGTTGTTGCCGTCAATACCGCCAATGATCCTGTTGACGTTGATGTGCTCAAGGTTCTTGTTGTTCTTGTTATCGTTATTGTTGTTGTTGTTGTTGTTGTTTTTATTGTTATTGTTATTGCTGCTGTTGCTGTCGTTGTTGTTGCTGCTTCTGCTGCTGCTACTGCTACTGCTGCTGCTGCTGCTGCTGCTGTTGTTATTTTACTTTAGTGCAAGCGCCACTGACATTGATGATGATTATTGGGAGTAAATAGAATTGAAACTGCGCCCGCCACTGGCAAAAACTCGTTTTGGGCTGAGGACACGTGAGCTGCTCCTCCTGCTGTTGAGATACTCAATACCCCTTGCCCGTAACTCGATAGTCGATACCCGTTACCCTCTGCTCGCTTCCAGCTGCCCGTGTGTGCTCTACTCTCTGTTTATGTCTGTGTGCGTTTGCATAATGCGCGCAAATAAATTGCAAAATCAATTGAGCGGTAAAATAGTTTTCCTAACAACTCGCTGCTATTGAGTGAAAGTCCTGCCCTTCCTTCAGCTACGGGCACAACATCAGCCTCAGCCTCAGCCTCAGCCTCAGCCTCAGCCTCAGCCTCAGCCTCAGTCTCTGGCACAGTATCAGCTACATCTTCTCAGTCACAGTCACGACTTTAGTAACTGTCACGCCTATTTGGAACGCCTACAACTTGAAATTGAAGTCTGCAGCCAATGTGAATTACAGGGTAGAGCCGCAGCTCCACACAATGAAAACTTTCGTTCGTCACGCTGGGAACTCGAGGCTATCCAGGCCATCAATGCATCCACATGTACTTGAATGAGCTGAATAATAAGGATGCCACTCCTCGGTCTATAGGGCATGTAAGTGACCCTGTCAATCAGGCACAATGAACAACGACTATGTCGACTCGAATGTTTGCCTGGTCGACGGCGCAGTTCGATATTAAGGAGCATAATTTGAAAATTGATGGATTGCTTGTACATTGCAGACTTGTAAGCGTACAAAAAATATGAGAGTGAGAAACTTCCTATCAATATATTTCTATATATAATTATAATATATGTTATGATACATTGCCCATGCCTCGCTAATCACTTAAAGCTAAGCTAAGTCAGTTCGGGCTTCAACTCCAAAGTCTGCTCCACTTCGGCAGAGCCCCTATAGGATCTGGTTCGAGCTGAAACTTTGGATGAGTTCGTTGTTTTGCATTAGTTCCATGAACTGCGATTAGCCTTAGTGTGGTTATTGAGTTGGCTAACTGCAATACATATTACTATAAGCCTGGCTTCATCAGGCCTCGTTAATTGCTATTCCATTGCATATGCCCGTACAACTACTAAAACTAATTAATGTTCAGCACTAAGATTCTAATTTTTTTAGTCATACGGCACTACAATTACCCCTTTGTGGACTTCGTCTTCTATTAATTCTGCCCTTTTGGGCTCTCCGGCTAACTTTATCAAATTACAAAATCAATGAGATTGTCAATTATCTATGAGATCTATTAAGTAAGTCCCTTGTTTCCCTCAGGTTGGGCTTCCTTGGAGTTCGATGTGTGTTCAGCGTGTTTGTCAGCCGCTTTCTGTGCCTCTCCAGTCTGTCTTGGTACCGACTAGAGTGCTGGTTGATTGGATCGAAGATTGTGGCCAGTTTAAGGTCTCGGTGCAATATGAAGTTTCTCAAATACCATTCGCAGCCGGTAACCAATCTTTCGATTTTATTCTGGACAGCATGAACTCGTTTGATCTGGCTGTCGCAAGTCAAGCCCCAGATTTGGCAGCCATATTTCCACATGTGGAGAATAGTGGTGAACGCCCAAAAGTCTGTGCAAGTCACATTCTCGCTCAGGCGCGGAAACTGCCCCACAGTCTCACTCAATGGCGCTACCATTCCAGTTAGCGAAACTGTGAAATATCTGGGAGTACACTTGGACCGCCGGCTTACCTGGAAACAGCATATAAAAGCAAAACAAGCTCAACTGAAAGCTAAGACAAAGAAAATGTACTGGCTCCTAGGTCCGCGATCACAGCTCAGCCTTGAAAATAAAATACGGCTATATAAGACTGTCCTGAAGCCAGTTTGGACTTATGCGATGCAGCTATGGGGAACAGCAAGCAACTCAAACATAGAAATATTGCAGCGATATCAGTCTATGACACTCAAAACAATTACAGGTGCTCGTTGGTATATGACCAATTATGATATCCACAAAGACCTTAAGCCCCCTCTTGTCAAAGACGAAGTGAAGGCGGGCACAAAAAAATATATAAAAAGGTTACATGGTCACGGCAACGCCCTAGCACTGGGACTTCTAGAGAACTCAAATGACAGTCCACGACGCCTAAAAAGATTCCATGTCCTGGACCTCCCAAATAGACTATAGACAAATAGACTGTAAATATGTACATATATATGTAAATATATGGATTAAGCTCACTGGAGCTTAAACCATCCGGTTAATTAGTATAGTATGATAAAAAATTTGCTTATTGTTATAAAAAACAGATTGCAAATAAATAAAAAAAAAAAAAAAAGAAAATAAAAAAAAAAAAATATTTCCACATCTTATTTTTCAGAGAAGCCGGTAATGCTTTTTCACCGCCGCACGTAGGCGCATTGTGATGGCGGTTATGTTCTTGGAGAGGTGAGTCTACGATCCAGTACCACTCCAAGATACTTGGCATGGTTAGCCTATGGTACTGGTAATCCTGGATGCCGTCAGCAGCATCGTATTCGCATCGTGTTCTGTATGATGCACACATCGTCTGCCAAGCTGGCCAGCGTTGATGATCCATAAAGGCTGTAATCTGGCTGCGGCATGTCGTGGCTGTACAGGTGCCACATTATGGTGAGTGGATAGTGCCGTACCGCGAATCGCCTTCCCTCAGGGCACGACCTGAGCAGCATTCCTGCGTGCCATACTTCAACGAACAATTCCCGGATGCTTAGATAGAGTGCGTTGTAATACTCATTATTATCAAAGGCCGTTAAAACTTGGTCGACAACTCGATGAAGTTGCTGATGATCAGTCGGCCGGCAATAAGATTTTCCAGCATCTCAAATATCGAAGGGAGAAGACTTATTTTGTCGCCCATATTTGATGGCCTTCTTGCAAATGGCGTAAACTATTCGTTATTTAAAAGTTTATGCTTCACTTTTTATACCCTGAACCCATTGAAAATGAGAATTATGAATACACAGATTTTTTAATTGTTTTAGATTTTGGATGCCAATTTGAAAAAAAACGCATTTCAAATACTAGAGACTTGCAATTAGGCACATATGTAGATAGATTCCTAATCTATCTAAATACTTTGTTCCCATAGGTGCATCTTATTTTTTTATACTCTGAGTCCATTGAAAATGGGAAATCAGGGTATAATGGTTTTGTTAAAAGTATGTAACAGGCAGAAGGAGGCGTGGCAGACCCCATAAAGTATATATATTCTTGATCAGGGGGACGACAAAAGTTGATATAGCCATGTCCGTCCGTCCGTTCCGTCCGTATGTATGAACGCGTCGATTTCCGAAGATACAAAAGCTAGAGACTTCATTCTTTTTGTGTTAGGTTCGTATATTGCACGCGCAGTACGAGTTTTTTTTTTCAGAAATTCGATAACTTGTATATTTGCAAAGTTATCGATAAACGAAATTATCGGGAACCAGTTATAAAATTCTAGCTAATTCATCTTTAGAGTTAGAGTCTCCAAGTCTTCTGCATATATATAGATACCATTTAATACAATTTCGGTTTTTGTCAGATTTGGATTTTGGTCCCACTTTGGCCCACCACCACCAAATGTGAAAAAAAAAAATGCATTTCAAATACTAGAGACATGCTGTTTGGTTTAGCATATAGATATGAATATCATAATCATAATCTGCAGATATCAATACGATTGTCCATCTAGAAACAGAATTATCAATCATCAAAGTTTTCTCATCAAAACCCATGTGGCGCAGCAACAAAGGCAGCGAGACAGCAAGCCGCCTGCATTGCTCACACACATACATGCTTACAAGCGTGTGTGTGTTCGTGTTTTTGCATGTGTAGTTCTTACGCGTAGAAAATCGAATCGAAGCATTCTTGGAATATGATTCGTTCGAAGAAGGGCTCAGGGGATTTCGTAGTCGAGCAGTCTCGACTACAGCTTTCTTACTTGTTTTAATAAACATTTAATTAACGAAATATTTCGGCAATTAGCAAACGTACATGGCAAGCAACAGACATTTTTCCTATACATACATACAGATGTACACATGTACACACAATTCTCTATGTATGCATACAAAAGTTTGCTTGCCAGAATAGCAATGCCTTATTTGGTTTTAGTTAACGAAGCTCAGATCAGGGCAGTGGCGCTGGTGGTAAGCGCTATGCAAGCTATACTTAGATGCATGGGTTCGAATCCCAAAGCAAACTTTTTTCCAAAAATTATTATTTTTTAATATTTTTTTATATTTGTATATTTATTTTAAAATGCTTGCTGCCAATTGATAATATTATTTATAAACATACGCATATGAATTGTGCATTTAAGCACTAGAAACTGCTTTTCCGATTTGCCACGCTGCCGTGGGCAAGCAATTTTTCTATGCATGCATATATGTACATATACATATGTAAATATGTATGTGTATACAGATGTTTCTACATGTATACACATCCAAGTGATATAGCAGTGAACTTTGTATTTAGGTGTAGCTAACGATTACATGTTATTTTCAAAAGACCTGGGTTCGAATCCCGCTGGAAACTTTTTATTTATCAATCGAAAACTTATAAATTTTATTTTTTAAATTCATTAATATTATTATATTTATGTTAAAATGTTTTCTGCCATCTTAGAAATTACTACTAAGCTATTATATGCATGAATTATGCAGTTGGCCACAACAAACTTCTTTGCCCGATTTGCCCACGCCCCCAGTGGGGGACTACTTTTTTGCTAGTTCTTAGAAAGACCCGAGGCTAACATAACTGCGAAAATTACAGGCTATTTTTCGATATGCCACGCCGCCAAAGATCCTGAAAAATTGTTTTTGGGTCATCCTCGTTCAATATTTAACACATAAGATCACCTATCACCAGCTTTTTGGTTTAAATTCGATAAAAAATGTTATAAAAATAAAAGAGCTGAAAAAAGCAATTTCATTTGGCTGAAAAGCTAGATCTCTCGCTTTCCGATAGTTTCAAATGGCTAAATGGCATCAGCTGTTCCAATTTGCAACTCTGTCTACAGAGTTGCACAACATGTTGTAATCGAAGCAGGCCTCCAAAAGGTATAAAAGGCGACAACTTTCACTTGAGAGCCTCATTCTCTCTGTGGCTTGCCCACAATGCAATTTACAGTTGATTTGCAATAGAGAATTTTAGAATTCATGAGGATTTAAAACTCTGAATTCTATCATTTAACTCATAGTAGTTAAATGACTTTTCGCACATTAAATTTGTGAAAAGTGGAGAGATTGTTCCGTTCTATAAGAACTAACACTGTACTGCCAGTTGTTTGGAACTTTTTTTTTTTTTTTTTTTTTTTTTTTCTCCTCTCTCACATTTTAAATGTGATGGAATTGTTCCGTTCTAATAGAACTAACACTGAGCGTATTGCCAGTTGTTTGGAACATTTTTTTTTTTTTTTTTTTTTCTTACATTTTAAATGTGATGGAATTGTTCCGTTCTATAAGAACTAACACTGAGCATATTGCCAGTTATTTGGAACATTAAGTACATTGTAATCCTCCCAGCATGCAACACGCTGCTCCATAAACGGAGCTATCTCATCCAAATCAGAGATCTGCAAAGTATAACGAAGCTGTTGCTGGGGATTCTTTATACGGTGTGGTCGGAGTGTTTTTGGAGTTAACAATTTTATTTGTTTACCCGTCTAAAATGAATTTTGACTGGGTATTTCGTGTTGCAGAATATCGTTTCTATAAATTATAATATTGCGAATATTGATAATTGCGCGTTGCATAAGCAGCCATTATTAGCAGTTCTTCGGAGGAGGAGTAAACATTCACATCGATGCCTCGCATCGAAGGCAACAGTCGTGGCAGATATATTTGCCTCGCTATCATTTGACTCTTTGAAGAAGAGTGCTGTTGCTTGAGTAATACCTCAAGGGAGCCAGCTATGAATGGAATGTTTTTAGTATAATCGGAGTATTTTTGGAGTTAACAATGTTATTGCTAACTCTGTCTAAAATTTGTTGGAGTAATTTCGTATTGCAGAATATCGTTTTCCCTATAATATAATATTGCGAATATTGATAATTGCGCGTTGAAGAGTGTACATTTTTTGATTTTACTAATCGTCATTGTATTTGGCGCCAAGGAGTTCGGGAGTATCACGATATAAAATATTTTAAAAGAGTGCATTTTTTGGTTTTACTACTCGTCAAAGTATCTGATTACAGAAAGCGTCGATACAGTTTTTTGGAGTGCATGTTTCGAGCTGCAGAATATCGTTTCCATATAATATTGCGAGTATTGATAATTGCGCATTGTATAGTCCTCGGCGCGAATGAGAATCGGAAGTATCACGATATAAAGTATTTTAAAAGATTTATAAATAAAAATTTTTCTTTATTCATTTGGCAACCCTTAAATTACATAATAGTCAATCGTATTGCCCTTGTTCGGAAGCATCACGATATAAAATATTTGTTCTGTATGATCTTGGCAATGCCAAGTCGTCTGTTGTACACGTTTATCGCATCGTTGTGATCTTCATGACGATTTTATTTCTGACGGGAGAGTATCCTGCCGTGATTTGCCCTAATATACAAAGTATAACGAAGCTGTTGCTGGGAGTTTGTTTATTGTGTGATCGGAGAGTTTTTGGAGTTAACAATTTTATTTGTTTATGCGTCTAAAATTTATTTTGACTGGGTGTTTCGTGTTGCAGAATATTGTTTCCATAAAAGGAATCCTGCCGAAGTCCTCGAAATTAATGATACCTTAATAATAATTAAGATACCTTAATATAGTAGGGGTTGATCACTGTCTTTTAGCTTGACAGTAAATGACATTAATAAATTTGCTTATATCGTACAATGGTAGACAAAAGTATTTTGATAACGCATTGCATTGTATTTGCATTCGTAATTGTATCTATGTATTGGTAATGGTATATCTATATGAATATGCATGCATTTGTATTTTTATATATACATATACGTATTTGTACAACAACGGATTGCAGCCGTCGTCAACGAATTCGCTCGCACTCAGACTGAAACATATTGTTTAGAATGCATCAGAGGCATCAGGAATGTAGGTGTCTTCCTCAGAGATAATATTAATATTGTCATTAATTGGGGCAACAGTGTCTGAATCATTATCTTTTTTCCCGATAAGATTTTCCAGCATCTCAAATATCGAAGGGAGAAGACTTATTTTGTCGCCCATATTTGATGGCCTTCTTGCAAATGGCGTAAACTATTCGTTATTTAAAAGTTTATGCTTCACTTTTTATACCCTGAACCCATTGAAAATGAGAATTATGAATACACAGATTTTTTAATTGTTTTAGATTTTGGATGCCAATTTGAAAAAAACGCATTTCAAATACTAGAGACTTGCAATTAGGCACATATGTAGATAGATTCCTAATCTATCTAAATACTTTGTTCCCATAGGTGCATCTTATTTTTTTATACTCTGAGTCCATTGAAAATGGGAAATCAGGGTATAATGGTTTTGTTAAAAGTATGTAACAGGCAGAAGGAGGCGTGGCAGACCCCATAAAGTATATATATTCTTGATCAGGGGGACGACAAAAGTTGATATAGCCATGTCCGTCCGTCCGTCCGTCCGTATGTATGAACGCGTCGATTTCCGAAGATACAAAAGCTAGAGACTTCATTCTTTTTGTGTTAGGTTCGTATATTGCACGCGCAGTACGAGTTTTTTTTTCAGAAATTCGATAACTTGTATATTTGCAAAGTTATCGATAAACGAAATTATCGGGAACCAGTTATAAAATTCTAGCTAATTCATCTTTAGAGTTAGAGTCTCCAAGTCTGCTGCATATATATAGATACCAATTTAATACAATTTCGGTTTTTGTCAGATTTTGGATTTTGGTCCCACTTTGGCCCACCACCACCAAATGTGAAAAAAAAAAATGCATTTCAAATACTAGAGACATGCTGTTTGGTTTAGCATATAGATATGAATATCATAATCATAATCTGCAGATATCAATACGATTGTCCATCTAGAAACAGAATTATCAATCATCAAAGTTTTCTCATCAAAACCCATGTGGCGCAGCAACAAAGGCAGCGAGACAGCAAGCCGCCTGCATTGCTCACACACATACATGCTTACAAGCGTGTGTGTGTTCGTGTTTTTGCATGTGTAGTTTCTTACGCGTAGAAAATCGAATCGAAGCATTCTTGGAATATGATTCGTTCGAAGAAGGGCTCAGGGGATTTCGTAGTCGAGCAGTCTCGACTACAGCTTTCTTACTTGTTTTAATAAACATTTAATTAACGAAATATTTCGGCAATTAGCAAACGTACATGGCAAGCAACAGACATTTTTCCTATACATACATACAGATGTACACATGTACACACAATTCTCTATGTATGCATACAAAAGTTTGCTTGCCAGAATAGCAATGCCTTATTTGGTTTTAGTTAACGAAGCTCAGATCAGGGCAGTGGCGCTGGTGGTAAGCGCTATGCAAGCTATACTTAGATGCATGGGTTCGAATCCCAAAGCAAACTTTTTTCCAAAAATTATTATTTTTTAATATTTTTTTATATTTGTATATTTATTTTAAAATGCTTGCTGCCAATTGATAATATTATTTATAAACATACGCATATGAATTGTGCATTTAAGCACTAGAAACTGCTTTTCCGATTTGCCACGCTGCCGTGGGCAAGCAATTTTTCTATGCATGCATATATGTACATATACATATGTACATATGTATGTGTATACAGATGTTTCTACATGTATACACATCCAAGTGATATAGCAGTGAACTTTGTATTTAGGTGTAGCTAACGATTACATGTTATTTTCAAAAGACCTGGGTTCGAATCCCGCTGGAAACTTTTTATTTATCAATCGAAAACTTATAAATTTTATTTTTTAAATTCATTAATATTATTATATTTATGTTAAAATGTTTTCTGCCATCTAGAAATTACTACTAAGCTATTATATGCATGAATTATGCAGTTGGCCACAACAAACTTCTTTGCCGATTTGCCACGCCCCCCAGTGGGGACTACTTTTTTGCTAGTTCTTAGAAAGACCCGAGGCTAACATAACTGCGAAAATTACAGGCTATTTTTCGATATGCCACGCCGCCAAAGATCCTGAAAAATTGTTTTTGGGTCATCCTCGTTCAATATTTAACACATAAGATCACCTATCACCAGCTTTTTGGTTTAAATTCGATAAAAAATGTTATAAAAATAAAAGAGCTGAAAAAAGCAATTTCATTTGGCTGAAAAGCTAGATCTCTCGCTTTCCGATAGTTTCAAATGGCTAAATGGCATCAGCTGTTCCAATTTGCAACTCTGTCTACAGAGTTGCACAACATTTTGTAATCGAAGCAGGCCTCCAAAAGGGTATAAAAGGCGACAACTTTCACTTGAGAGCTCATTCTCTCTGTGGCTTGCCCACAATGCAAATTTACAGTTGATTTGCAATAGAGAATTTTAGAATTCATGAGGATTTAAAACTCTGAATTCTATCATTTAACTCATAGTAGTTAAATGACTTTTCGCACATTAAATTTGTGAAAAGTGGAGAGATTGTTCCGTTCTATAAGAACTAACACTGTACTGCCAGTTGTTTGGAACTTTTTTTTTTTTTTTTTTTTTTTTTTTTTCTCCTCTCTCACATTTTAAATGTGATGGAATTGTTCCGTTCTAATAGAACTAACACTGAGCGTATTGCCAGTTGTTTGGAACATTTTTTTTTTTTTTTTTTTTCTCTCACATTTTAAATGTGATGGAATTGTTCCGTTCTATAAGAACTAACACTGAGCGTATTGCCAGTTATTTGGAACATTGAGTACATTTGTAATCCTCCCAGCATGGAACACGCTGCTCCATAAACGGAGCTATCTCATCCAAATCAGAGATCTGCAAAGTATAACGAAGCTGTTGCTGGGGATTCTTTATACGGTGTGGTCGGAGTGTTTTTGGAGTTAACAATTTTATTTGTTTACCCGTCTAAAATGCATTTTGACTGGGTATTTCGTGTTGCAGAATATCGTTTCTATAAATTATAATATTGCGAATATTGATAATTGCGCGTTGCATAAGCAGCCATTATTAGCAGTTCTTCGGAGGAGGAGTAAACATTCACATCGATGCCTCGCATCGAAGGCAACAGTCGTGGCAGATATATTTGCCTCGCTATCATTTGACTCTTTGAAGAAGAGTGCTGTTGCTTGAGTAATACCTCAAGGCAGCCAGCTATGAATGGAATGTTTTTAGTATAATCGGAGTATTTTTGGAGTTAACAATGTTATTGCTAACTCTGTCTAAAATTTGTTTGGAGTAATTTCGTATTGCAGAATATCGTTTCCCTATAATATAATATTGCGAATATTGATAATTGCGCGTTGAAGAGTGTACATTTTTTGATTTTACTAATCGTCATTGTTTTTGGCGCTAACGAGTTTCGGAAATACAAATTTTTCTTTATTCATTTGGCAACCCTTAAATTACATAATAGTCAATCGTATTGCCCTTGTTCGGAAGCATCACGATATAAAATATTTGTTCTGTATGATCTTGGCAATGCCAAGTCGTCTGTTGTACACGTTTATCGCATCGTTGTGATCTTTATGACGATTTCATTTCTGACGGGAGAGTATCCTGCCGTGATTTGCCCTAATATACAAAGTATAACGAAGCTGTTGCTGGGGAGTTTGTTTATTGTGTGATCGGAGAGTTTTTGGAGTTAACAATTTTATTTGTTTATGCGTCTAAAATTTATTTTGACTGGGTGTTTCGTGTTGCAGAATATTGTTTCCATAAAAGGAATCCTGCCGAAGTCCTCGAAATTAATGATACCTTAATAATAATTAAGATACCTTAATATAGTAGGGGTTGATCACTGTCTTTTAGCTTGACAGTTTATGACATTAATAAATTTGCCTTATATCGTACAATGGTAGACAAAAGTATTTTGATAACGCATTGCATTGTATTTGCATTCGTAATTGTATCTATGTATTGGTAATGGTATATCTATATGAATATGCATGTATTTGTATTTTTATATATACATATACGTATTTGTCAACAACGGATTGCAGCCGTCGTCAACGAATTCGCTCGCACTCAGACTGAAACATATTGTTTAGAATGCATCAGAGGCATCAGGAATGTAGGTGTCTTCCTCAGAGATAATATTAATATTGTCATTAATTGGGGCAACAGTGTCTGAATCATTATCTTTTTTCCCGATACGCATCTTGGGTGGTGGCGATTCTTTACCTGGTACTTTTTTGCCTATTTCGCGGTACAAAAGCATCGCTTTCACCGCTCGCCTCGCTGATGTTGCCGAAGTCAACCATCTAGTTGATGGTGTGCGGATGATCGCACCACCACGCTTCAGTTCACGCACCTCGTGTATACGAACGCCGAGGACGGGAGCAACTGTGGTTGCAGCAACAGCAGCATACGAAGCGACGAGGGGGGCGGCTCTATCAATTGCAGCAGCGCTAACAACTTGTGGAGTACCAACCTGAGGGCGAAGACGCTGGAGCGTCTCTAACTCCTTTGTCTTTCCATACAATTCAATAACTAACTCCTGATACTTTGCAGATATATTTAACACTCCTATTGCAACTTCACATGGCACATCATTGCAGATCACCACATCCCTCAACTTCTTCTCAATTGTTTGTAGCGTTGTATAAACAAGTTTGCACTAATTGACTCACCTGAATAAGCAAAAGCAATGGAAGCAATAGAAGAACAGAGGCAGCATGAGCAGCAGAGGCATCAAGTGGCGATTCTTTATCTGATACTACGTTGCCATCTTTGGTCACAGGAGGCTTTCTAGATTGATTTCTTGCCGAAATCAACATCAGACATCTTAGGAGTGATTGGATTAATTCTTTTGATATTTCCTTTATTTGTGAGTTCTTGGACACTCATAAATTGTTAAAATATGTTTGCAGTAGATTTTCAATAATTGTTCACAATTTAGAACAAATGTGTTCCTAGTTGCATCGTGAGTGCATTTTTTGTGCCTTTTTCCCTGTTTTTCTGGGGAGCAGTGCTTGGAATATCCAGACTTTCTTTTCTATCTTCACTTCCATAGATAAGAGACTATAATTTGGCTAATTTATTAATAACAATATTTTGGTCTATATTCACATCAAATTCGAAACATTTTCCTTATCGAGATTTTTGTTGTCTGCCCATCGTAACGTACCTTTTGGGGATTTTCTTGGGTAGCAGTTGATGCGCTTGCAAAGAACAGACATCTTAGGCGTGATTGGATTTAATTCTTCTGATATCCCTTCAATATTTCCTTTATTAGTGAGCTCTTCTAGTTGCATCGTGAGTGCATTTTTTGTGCCTTTTCCCCTGTTTTTCTGGGGAGCAGAGTTTGGAATATCAAACGGATAACTGTTGTTTCTGAGCTATTATATACATAGTACATGCATACATTTTCGACTAGCCTATACCCTTTTTATACGAGAATCCAATTGAGTGGAGAGCACGGCTTTTACATGCACATCTTTGTATATGTATCTTTCAGATGTTGTAGATTTCGAATTGGTTTTTTAATTGACAATTTCTTAGTGGTTTTTGGAGTAGTTGTTTCAATAATATTGACAGATGGAAATAGTAAATTGTATTGGCCGCCATTTTTTGCTGATATTCCGTAGACTTTGATTTAGAGCTGCTGCGCGCGGCGGATCGTTGTTGATTTCGTCTAAGAGCTTTGCCAGCCGCACTCGATCTGCTTGAATAGACATTTTACGCCTCTTTCGAATGGTGGAATTGATGGAGTCCAACGGAGAGTCGAACTTGCCACGCTTCTTTCCAGCCTGGTTGGGTCTTGCTCTTAGCCACTTGATTGTTGCCCTCGGCAGCCGGCACATCTTCAGGCAGCTCGGACTTTTGCTGCAGCTCAGACATTGACTTCTTCGATTCCTTCCCATCATAGGTACATTTGGCTGTCATTGGCTCAGTTTGTGTGGACTTGGAACTTATTATAGTCGTATTCCTATGAGCTTTTCGTTTCGGCTGCTCCATTGTAGATAACGTTGTATAAACGTTAGGAAATATAAGCTTTTATTTTTGCGAATATATTTTATATTAAGAACATTATTATTATTATTTTGTTGTATTTTATAATACTCGAAATTTCTAAATTATACAAACGTTCAAATAGATAACTATATATTTTAAATAAAGAATTCCGGAAATTTTTGAGAGTTAATATTTTCAATTTATTATATTTTTATATTTACTTTTTTAATTAAAAGCTATATATATATAAGTTAAGCGATTATGTGCGCTGAGTTATATTGCCGCGTAGTCAAATACACTTGGATTCAATGAAATAACATATTTTATACAATTTTGTATAATTTAGGAACAATCACTCTCTTGCGGAATCTGACATTGGCCCACCAGTTGCTCTTGGCGTTCCAGTCAGTCGCCTGCAACTATAAAGTTCTTTCCATGCAATTTATGTAGCTAGATTTTTAAAATCAGAATCTTTCCATGAAAATTGTGGTGGGCAATAGATTGCTGAGATTGAGACTGCTGTGCATTGCACTAGGTTAGAGCATATTTTTACTGCAGTTTATGACGAATTTGTTATCTTATGAATAATGAACAACATCCCGACGCAGTGCCGAATCTATAACCATCATATACGTTTTTCTGCCCGCAACTCCTGACTCGCCACCATCTGTTGTACGGAGTCAGGGCATATCACTTGATTATTATCAATATCGTGGCCACTTTGCATTGCCAATGCTGGTATGGAAAATGTTGTTAATCAAATAAGTTTGACTAGTGTGATAAAACAAATAAACAAATTTCGTAAGTATATTCTGGCATTCAATGAAATAGTTATGTCAATATGTACTGTATGGCATAGTATATCTATACAACTGTAGTTCAAGCATTTTTCCAAATTATTCGATTCGTGCTTGTAGCCCTTGCTACATACCTTGATTCTCTTGGGACATTTACCCACCCACCACCAATAAGCATAAGAGCCTAAAGCAAAAATTAAAACAAAATAATTATATTAAAATTAAACTAGATAAACAAACAGAAAAAAACACACATTTTCACAAACACTTGTAGCTCAACACATTTTATTTATTTAATAAACATTTCATTAACGAAATATTTCGGCAATTAGCAAACGTACGTACATGGCAAGCAACAGACATTTTTCCTATACATACATACAGATGTACACATGTACACACAATTCTCTATGTATGCATACAAAAGTTTGCTTGCCAGAATAGCAATGCCTTATTTGGTTTTAGTTAACGAAGCTCAGATCAGGGCAGTGGCGCTGGTGGTAAGCGCTATGCAAGCTATACTTAGATGCATGGGTTCGAAATTCGAAATTCGAATCCCAAAGCAAACTTTTTTCCAAAAATTATTATTTTTTAATATTTTTTTATATTTGTATATTTATTTTAAAATGCTTGCTGCCAATTGATAATATTATTTATAAACATACGCATATGAATTGTGCATTTAAGCAAAAACTAAAACAACTTTTCCGATTTGTCACGCTGCTTGCTTGGCAAGCAGTTTTTCTATGCATGCATATATGTATGTATGTATGTATGTATGTATGTATGTATATACACAGATGTTTGTATTTGTGTATACACATCCAAGTGTGTATACATATTGCAAGAATTGCGATTGTATTGTTTTGTTTTGTCACAAGCTGCTGATCAGCTGTGAATTTACTTAGGTTTAGCTAACGATTACATGTTAGTTTCAAAAGACCTGGGTTCGAATCCCGCTGGCAACTTTTTATTTATTAATCGAAAACTTATAAATTTTATTTTTTAAATTCATTAATATTATTATATTTATGTTAAAATGTTTTCTGCCATCTTAGAAATTACTACTAAGCTATTATATGCATGAATTATGCAGTTGGCCATAACAAACTTCTTTGCCGATTTGCCACGCCCTTAGTGGGCAAATTTTTACACTTTATAATTCGGAAGCATACATGAGTATATGATCAAAATTTCAAGTCTCTAGCTCTAATATTGCCGAAAAATATTGCGTTCATACGGACATTGCACAAAACCAATAGACTCTTTGTCTTTAGTATTTATCTCTAATAGTTTCTGAGATCGACGCGTCTTCCACGCCTTCTTCTGATTGCAACATACTTTTAACAAAACCATCGCATTTACTATCAAGGCCACTGCCTTATTTAAGATACTGTTGGCTGGCTGTCTGTATGCATGGAATAAACGCTGAATATACACATACATATGCACATATGAATATACGTATGTATGTACGCACGTGCATATGTACATACAGATATGTACATATCTGTATGTATATGTACATATATATGTATATGTATATGTATATGTATATGTATATGTATATGTATATGTATATGTATATGCATATGTATATGTATATGTATATGTATATGTATATGTATATGTATATGTATATATGTATTCGATAAAAAATGTTATAAAAATATAAGAGCTGAAAAAAACTATTTCATTTGGCTGAAAAGCTAGATCTCTCGCTTTCCGATAGTTTCAAATGGCATCAGCTGTTCCAATTTGCAACTCTGTCTACAGAGTTGCACAACATTATGTAATCGATGCAGGCCTCCAAAAGGGTATAAAAGGCAACAACTTTCGCTTGAGAGCTCATTCTATCTGTGGCTTGCCCACAATGCAAATTTACAGTTGATTTGCAATATAGAATCTTAGAATTCATGAGGATTTAAAACTCTGAATTCTATCATTTAACTCATAGTAGTTAAATGACTTTTCGCACATTAAATTTGTGAAAAGTGGAGATTTTGTTCCGTTCTATAAGAACTAACACTGAGCATATTGCCAGTTGTTTGGAACACAATTTTTTTTTTTTTTTTTTCCTCAAATATTGATAATTGCGCGTTGCATAAGCAGCCATTATTATCAGTTCTTCGGAGGAGGAGTAAACATTCACATCGATGCCTCGCATCGAAGGCAACAGTTGTGGCAGATATATTTGCCTCACTATCATTTGACTCTTTGAAGAAGAGTGCTGTTGCTTGAGCAATACCTCAAGGGAGCCTTATTATCCATATCACGGATATGGCTCAGCTATGAATGGAATGTTTTTAGTATAATCCGAGTATTTTTGGAGTTAACAAGCACTTGCCGCCCACTGAGTGGCGAGCCGGCGCACTAGCTCTCGTTCACAATTTTCGCTCTATTCGCCACGCTCTCAATTCCAATTTGTTGGGCCTGGTCCTTGGCCATCTGCTGCTGGTTCAACAACATTTGCGACGGCTGCGGCTGCTCCTCTTGCTGTTGCTGCTGCTGCTGTTGTTGCTGTTCTTGGCTCTAAAGATAATGTTCTGCAGCAAAGTCCTTTTCTTCATCAGAGGCAAAAACCTAGTGAGGAAATTGAAATGGGAGTCTCCCACGTGCAACGCGCCAAATCCTGCTGCTCCTCACGCACCAGACAAGCTTCCACTTGCTGCGACACAAGTCCACTTTGAGGACCAGCGCATCTGCCACGCAGCGCCATTGCCGCATCCTCTCCGCGTGGAGAGGATGCGCGGGCGAATGCTCTGGCGCATGCTCTGGCGCCCCACAGTGCTGGGCGCTGTTTAACCTCGTTGATCAGCCTGTGCATGTCCATTTGCCTGCGTCTACGCATGGTTCGCGGTACAAAAGCATCGCTTTCACCGCTCGCCTCGCTGATGTTGCCGAAGTCAACATCAGACATCTTAAGCGTGATTGGATTTAATTCTTTTGATATCCCTTCAATATTTCCTTTATTAATGAGTTCTTCTAATTTCTTCATGAGGGCAATTTGTGCCTTTTTCCCTATTTTTCTGGGGAGCAGAGTTTGGAATATCCAGACTTTCTTTTCTATCTTCACTTCCATAGATAAGAGACTATATTCACATCAAATTCGACACATTTTCCTTATCGAGATTTTTGTTGTCTGCCCATCGTAACGTACCTTTTGGGGATTTACTTGGGTAGTAGTTGATGCGCTTGCAACCATCAGACATCTTAGACGTGATAGGATTTAATGGAAAATATCCATCTGCCACGCAGCGGGAATACAACGCTGACAAGTGCTCGCTTTAACCATATCTCCAGTTATGCCATCCAAACCAGGTGAGCGTCTGCTTCGAACCTTGGCGATGCACTCCTCAATCTCAAAAGATTCAAGGGCTGGCGGTACTCCATGAGGAACAGAAATGTCCACTGGTCTCTCTCCAGCTGAGCAGGACATTTGCACAGTCGTGCCATGTTACAACTGTCTGGTCATTCCAGCGAAGGCAACCAAAATCGTTGCACTTCTTGCTTGTTGCCGTTGCCTGGGCATATCTTGTATACAGATCCCCATGGATCATCTTCAGATATCTTCACCAGTCCTCTTCCTTCGCCTTCAGCATCATCCTCTCGTATTCCTTTCGGATGATGGACCTAAAATACGAGGCGAGTGAACTGACTCGACTGCTCATAATCCAATTTGCTAACAGTTCACACCGCTGCCTGTTCAGGTCATTGTTTTTGGCGCTAACGAGTTTCGGGAGTATCACGATATAAAATATTTTAAGAGTGAATTTTTTGGTTTTACTACTCGTCAAAGTATCTGGTTACAGAAATCGATCGATACAGTTTTTGGAGTGCATGTTTCGTGCTGCAGAATATCGTTTCCATATAATATTGCGAATATTGATAAATGCGCATTGTATTGTTCTTGCAATGATTGAGAATCGGAAGTATCACGATATAAAGTATTTTAAAAGATTTATAAATACAAATTTTTCACTATTCATTTGGCAATCCTTAAATTACATAATAGTCAATCGTATTGCCCTTGTTCGGAAGCATCACGATATAAAATATTTGTTCTGTATGATCTTGGCAATGCCAAGTCGTGTGTTGTGCACGTTTATCGCATCGTTGTGATCTTTATGACGATTTTATTTCTGACGGGGGAGTATCCTGCCGTGATTTGCCCCAATATGCAACAAGCTGCTCCATAAATGGAGCTATCTCATCCAAATCAGAGATATGCAAAGTATAACGAAGCAGTTGCTGGGGAGTTTGTTTATGGTGTGATCGGAGAGTTTTTGGAGTTAACAATTTTATTTGTTTATGCGTCTAAAATTTATTTTGACTGGGTGTTTCGTGTTGCAGAATATTGTTTCCATAAAAGGAATCCTGCCGAAGTCCTCGAAATTAATGGTAATTAAAATACCTTAATATAGTAGGGGTTGATCACTGTCTTTTAGCTTGACAGTAAATGACATTAATAAATTTGCTTATATCGTACAATGGTAGACAAAAGTATTTTGATAACGCATTGCATTGTATTTGCATTCGTAATTGTATCTATGTATTGGTAATGGTATATCTATATGAATATGCATGTATTTGTATTTTTATATATACATATATGTATTTGTACAACAACGGATTGCAGCCGTCGTCAACGAATTCGCTCGCACTCAGACAGCATGCAGACGACCTCCTGGTCATCTACGATAACTATAGCTTTGTTGTGGCGGTCGGAGAATACTCGCATGCCTGACGGTAGTCCGGTGATTCTTCCTCCTGGGTCAACATATGGCTCTTGTAACAGTGCAAACTTTGTTCTTGTGCTCCTCATCCGTACTCCCAGCTCAATGACAGCAGTTTGTTTGGATGAAGCTAAACATTGTTAGTGTCTAGGTGCGCCGCCCTCGCAAGCACTGCGGCGTATACTGGACTGGATCCGTGAAAGCATACGATGCCCACAGGGAAGCCCCTTGAAATTGCAGTTCCTGCAACGCACAGGATTGCTGCAATCTGACGCACGGTGTCCTTCCTGTCTACATTGTCTGCAAATGATATTTTTGATCCTGCACTGCATTAATGGCTTTACAATACTTTTGGGATCTTTATTTCGTATTGTTTGTTGACAGTTGGTGGGATGCCATCAAGCTCATAAGATGGACGAGCTTCTCCAGTTTTTCCTGCAGGCTTTTTGACTGTGATGCAGCAGCTACTACTTCAATACTCCATCCTCCAACTATCTCCATAAGTTGAGATCTGGAGTTCTCTTCAATGAGTAGCAGCAAGTCGTCAGCGTATGCACTTAAAGTGCAGTGCGCTTCAAGTCGTCGCAGAAGGACGTCCATTAAAATGTTCCAAATAAATGGACCACTAACATCGATACTCACTTCACCAAAATTGTTGACAATGCAAGCTTTTCGGTCCGAAAAGAAGCTGCGCCAGATCTCAGTCTCCCTGCATCCAAGGTCCCATTCCATATGATCGAATGCTCCTTTGAAGTCTATTCTTGGAGTCTTTCTAAGCACGTATCGAGCCGAGCTGGCTTCGACACTGCAGACGACATGCCTCCAGGCATCCTCCACGCAACGTCCGGGGCGAAAACCGAATTGCCATCGATTCTCGTCCGTGAGCACCTCCTTCACTCGGTTCACCATAATCCCTTCCAGCACTTTGCCGAAAACTGGCAGCAGGCAGATGCCTCGATAGGACGCTGGATCACTCCTGTCCTTGTCGAGGCCTTTGAGGAGCACAACCACACGCGGGCGCTTCCACTCAAATGGAAAATATCCATCTGCCAGGCAGCGGGAGTACAACGCTGACAAGTGCTCGGGTATAGCTCGCCAAGGGCTGGTGGTACTCCATGAGGAACAGAAATGTCCACTGGTCTCTCTGCAGCTGGGAAAAAGTTACGGACCAGGACAGTTTCACAGTCGTGCCATGTTACAACTGTCTGGTCATTCCAGCGAAGGCAACCAAAATCGTTGCACTTCTTGCGACCTCTGCATATCTTGTATACAGATCCCCATGGGTCATCCTGGTGCTCACCGATATATCTTCTCCAGTCCTCTTCCTTCGCCTTCAGCATCATCCTCTCGAATTCCTTTCGGGTGGATCTGAAATACGAGGCGAGTCCACTGACACTATCTTCTGAGCGCGCGGCGTGCGTCAGTGAGAGCGGCATTCCACCAACCCACACGACGTCTGGCCAGCGGTTGTCGACTCCCAAACACAGTGTCGCTCACCTGATGAACCAGGGAGCGGAGTGAGCATCAGATGCCATCAGACGAAACTCCTCCAGAGGGACCTCTATTGATGCAGTTCTAAGCTCATCACCAAAACGCCGCCAATCAGCATTCTGGAGTTTCCACGAGGGCTCAGGAGCATAGCTCTCAACTGTACAGTCCGGATTAAGTGATACCACAACAGTAATAATGTTGTGGTCACTTAAATCCCACTCGCTTACACTCCACTCCTGCGCAGCCCACGTAGATGCTGAATCACTGGCGATAGTAACATCGATATCGCTCCGTGCACGGCGATTATCAAACGTGTACACACTACTACGGACATTTAAAACACTGGCTCGACTACACATAACCCAATTTGCTAACAGTTCACACCGCTGCCTGTTCAGATAGCCCGAGAGCGCTCGGGTAGCTTACTGAACCACAGGGGGGATACTGCGTTCGCATCAAGGTTAAAGATGACAGGCGTGCTACTGGCTAGCAGCAGCACCGCATCCATGTACAGTAGGTACGGTTCCAAATCAGTGTTAAATTGGCAGTATGCGGAGGTGAGGAAAATCGAGCCGTGTTTTCCTGACACACTCACGCATACGCCAAATTCGGTGATAAGCTCGGAGACAGGCATGCAGACGACCTCCTCGTCATCTACGATTACTACAGCTTTGTTGTGGCGGTCGGAGAGTACTCGCATGCCTGACGGTAATCCGGAGATTCTTCCTCCAGGGTCAACGTAAGGCTCCTGGAGCAGTGCGAACTTTGTTCCCGAGTTCCTCATCCGGACTCCCAGCTCGATGACAGCAGCGTCTAGTTGCCACCCTCGCAAGTACTGCGGCGTATACCGGACAAACCGCTGCGAGCATACGATGCTCACAGGGCAGTCCCTTAAAGTGGCAGTTCCTGCAACGCACAGGATTGCTGCAACTTGACGCTCGGTGTCCTTCTCGTCCGCATTGCCGGTAAATGATGTCCTGCATCCTGCACTGGGCCGCCCTATGGTCAAAACCGACGCACCTAAAGCATGCGTAGGATGGCGTCATAGGGCGCCAGTGGAAGGCAAACCATTCAACATAGATCTTCTCGCTATCCTCCAATATATCCAGGGCCTTTATCCATCTCTAGTTGCACGTTGACCGTGGGTCCAGAGGCGCTACTCCATGGCTTCGGTGTAAGGCTGCTGTCTACATCCTGAACAACCACCTTCGGCCTGGGCGAAGCATTCTGCTTCACCTCAAGTCCAACCTCCTTGAACTTCGGATTAGCAGCCACAATTCTCAGCTCACTTGTCGACGGTGTGCGGATGATCGCACCACCACGCTTCAGTTCACGCACCTCGTGTATACGAACACCGAGGGCGGGAGCAACCTCCTTGCGAACACGCTCGGCAACTTGCCGAGGTGTCTCCTCCGGGTCGTTGCTCGTCACAATTGCTGACCACGTTTCCGCAACTTTGCGGATTCGAGGAGCAGCAATCGTAACAGCGGGAGCGACTGTGGTTGCAGCAAAAGCAGCATACGAAGCGACGAGAGGGGCGGCTCTATCAATTGCAGCACCGCTAACAACTTGTGGAGTAGCAACCTGAGGGCAAAGACGCTGGAGCGTCTCTAACTCCTTTGTCTTTCCATACAATTCAATAACTAACTCCTGATACTTTGCAGATATATTTAACACTCCTATTGCAACTTCACATGGCACATCATTGCAGATCACCACATCCCTCAACTTCTTCTCAATTGTTTGTAGCGTTGTATAAACAAGTTTGCACTAATTGACTCACCTGAATAAGCAAAAGCAATGGAAGCAATAGAAGCAACAGAGGCAGCAGAGGCATCAAGTGGCGATTCTTTATCTGATACTACATTGCCATCTTTGGTCACAGGAGGCTTTCTAGATCCTTTTTTACGCATGATCCTTTTTTTCGCCTCGCTGATGTTGCCGAAATCAACATCAGACATCTTAGGAGTGATTGGATTAATTCTTTTGATATTTCCTTTATTTGTGAGTTCTTGGACACTCATAAATTGCTAAAATATGTTTGCAGACAATGGTTAATCGCTGTTATAACTTTTAGTAGATTTTCAATAATTTTTCACAATTTAGAACAAATGTGTTTCTAGTTGCATCGTGAGTGCATTTTTTGTGCCTTTTCCCCTGTTTTTCTGTGGAGCAGAGTTTGGAATATCAAACGGATAACTGTTGTTTCTGAGCTATTATATACATAGTACATGCATACATTTTCGACTAGGCTATACCCTTTTTATACGAGAATCCAATTGAGTGGAGAGCACGGCTTTTACATGCACATCTTTGTATATGTATCTTTCAGATGTTGTAGAAGATTTGGACTTGGTTTTTTAATTGACAATTTCTTAGTGGTTTTTGGAGTAGTTGTTTCAATAATATGGAAATGTTAAATTGTATTGGCCGCCATTTTCCGCTGATATTTCGAAGGATTTGATTTAGAGCTGCTGCGCGCGGCGGATCGTTGTTGATTTCTTCTAAGAGCTTCGCCAGCCGCACTCGATCTGCTTGAATAGACATTTTACGTCTCTTTCGAATGGTGAAATTCATGGAGTCCAGCGGAGAGTCGAACTTGCCACGCTTCTTTCCAGCCAGTTGATTTGAATTCATGAGTATTTAAAACTCTGATTTCTATCATTTAACTCATAGTAGTTAAATGACTTTTCGCACATTAAATTTGTGAAAAGTGAAGAGATTGTTCCGTTCTATAAGAACTAACACTGAGCATATTGCCAGTTGTTTGGAACACAATTTTTTTTTTTTTTTTCTCTCACATTTTAAATGTGAAGAAAGAGTTCCGTTCTATATGAACTAACACTGAGCATATTTCCAGTTATTTGGAATATTAGGGTACATTTGAAATCCTCCCAGCATGCAACACGCTGCTCAATAAATAGAGCTGTCTCGTTCATCATGGATATGAAAAGTAGAACGATGGTGTTGCTGGGGATTTTGCTTATGGCGTGATCGGAGTGCTTTAGAAATTAACAATTTTATTTGTTTATCCGTCTAAAATGAATTTTGACTGGGTATTTCGTGTTGCTGAATATCGTTTCTATAAACTATAATATTGCGAATATTGATAATTGCGCGTTGCATAAGTAGCCATTATTGTCAGTTCTTCGGAGGAGGAGTAAACATTCACATCGATGCCTCGCATCGAAGGCAACAGTCGTGGCAGATATCATTTGCCTCGATATCATTTGACTCTTTGAAGAAGAGTGCTGTTGCTTGAGTAATACCTCAAGGGAGCCATATTATCCATATCACGGATATGCGAGGAATGGCATGTGATTTGCTGTCTTGCATATCTAGTGCGGCGGCCGATATTTGCACGTCGTGCTCTCGGCATTTTGGACTATGGACAGACTGGTGAATTTAACCTCAAATGCACGATCCACATAATTTACACAGTCCAACTTACCACCTTAAGAACAAATGCCTGCTGTTGAAGTTGAATAAAAATTTTTTGATTGTGTTTTTATTTTTATTCGTAGAAATTCGCTTTGTACAAAAGCGAACTGAACAAACCAAATTTTGAACAGCCAGATATCGTACGATTCGATGTCAAGGCCTACTTAATTCAGAGTATAAAAAAGCATACAATTTACTGTTTAATATAGTTTGGTTTTTATAGCGTCAGGAGGGACTTATTTTTATATTTTTCTTTGCTTTAAAGCTCACTTAGCCCGAGACCTTTGCAACAAATGCAAAACCGTGTAAATAGGTTCGTGGGTTCCGATGCGCATCTTGAGTGGTGGCGATTCCTTACCTGAAACCACCTTGCCATCCTTGGTCATAGCGGACTTATTATTTTTGACTGAGCATTGCCATCTGTGTTCCTGCATCCATCGTACGTTATATGGGGCCATTGGTTTGCTGTGTTATTATCCTTGCCGGAAATTTCACATCCTCTTGAGCTCTTGCGAAACTGTTTTCTCAGGCTTGATTGCTTTATACAGCAGTTATTCCTCACGCTGTGCATATTCCCTTTTGAAATTATTTGCATGGATCATCATCAATCTTCGGCTGGGGAATAGTATTTTGACATTGCATACTTCTTCAACAAAGTGAGAGAAAACGTTAATATTGGAGATCGTGAAACAAAATTATTAAGGAATTGATTTAAAACAATTTTTTTTAATGTGTTTAATGAAATAATAGGGGTTGATCACTGTATTCTTACTTGACAGATAATGACTGTAATATATTTACTTATATCGTACAACGGTAGACAAAAGTATTTTTTTGGTTTTACTACTCGTCAAAGTATCTGGTTACAGAAATCGATCGATACAGTTTTTGGAGTGCATGTTTCGTGCTGCAGAATATCGTTTCCATATAATATTGCGAATATTGATAATTGCGCATTGTATTGTTCTTGCAATGATTGAGAATCGGAAGTATCACGATATAAAGTATTTTAAAAGATTTATAAATACAAATTTTTCACTATTCATTTGGCAATCCTTAAATTACATAATAGTCAATCGTATTGCCCTTGTTCGGAAGCATCACGATATAAAATATTTGTTCTGTATGATCTTGGCAATGCCAAGTCGTGTGTTGTGCACGTTTATCGCATCGTTGTGATCTTTATGACGATTTCATTTCTGACGGGAGAGTATCCTGCCGTGATTTGCCCTAATATACAAAGTATAACGAAGCTGTTGCTGGGGAGTTTGTTTATGGTGTGATCGGAGAGTTTTTGGAGTTAAAATAAATTTTAGACGCATAAACAAATAAAATTGTTGACTGGGTGTTTCGTGTTGCAGAATATTGTTTCCATAAAAGGAATCCTGCCGAAGTCCTCGAAATTAATGGTAATTAAAATACCTTAATATAGTAGGGGTTGATCACTGTCTTTTAGCTTGACAGTAAATGACATTAATAAATTTGCTTATATCGTACAATGGTAGACAAAAGTATTTTGATAACGCATTGCATTGTATTTGCATTCGTAATTTTATTTATGTATTGGCAATGGTATATCTATATGAATATGCATGTATTTGTATTTTTTATATATACATATACGTATTTGTACAACAACGGATTGCAGCCGTCGTCAACGAATTCGCTCGCACTCAGACAGCATGCAGACGACCTCCTGGTCATCTACGATAACTATAGCTTTGTTGTGGCGGTCGGAGAATACTCGCATGCCTGACGGTAATCCGGAGATTCTTCCTCCAGGGTCAACGTAAGGCTCCTGGAACAGTGCAAACTTTGTTCTTGAGTTCCTCATCCGTACTCCCAGCTCAATGACAGCAGTTTTGTTTGGATGAAGCTAAACATTGTTAGTGTCTAGGTGCGCCGCCCTCGCAAGCACTGCGGCGTATACTGGACTGGATCCGTGAAAGCATACGATGCCCACAGGGAAGCCCCTTGAAATTGCAGTTCCTGCAACGCACAGGATTGCTGCAATCTGACGCACGGTGTCCTTCCTGTCTACATTGTCTGCAAATGATATTTTTGATCCTGCACTGCATTAATGGCTTTACAATACTTTTGGGATCTTTATTTCGTATTGTTTGTTGACAGTTGGTGGGATGCCATCAAGCTCATAAGATGGACGAGCTTGTCCAGTTTTTCCTCCAGGCTTTTTGACTGTGATGCAGCAGCTACTACTTCAATACTCCATCCTCCAACTATCTCCATAAGTTGAGATCTGGAGTTCTCTTCAATGAGTAGCAGCAAGTCGTTAGCGTATGCACTTAAAGTGCAGTGCGCTTCAAGTCGTCGCAGAAGGACGTCCATTAAAATGTTCCAAATAAATGGACCACTAATGGACCCCTGTGGACAGCCTCGTGTAACATCGATACTCACTTCACCGAAATTGTTGACAATGCAAGCTTTTCGGTCCGAAAAGAAGCTGCGCCAGATCTCAGTCTCCCTGCATCCAAGGTCCGATAGTCGGTGTAACGCTGCGTCCCATTCCACATGATCGAATGCTCCTTTGAAGTCTATTCTTGGAGTCTTTCTAAGCACGTATCGAGCCGAGCTGGCTTCGACACTGCAGACGACATGCCTCCAGGCATCCTCCACGCAACGTCCGGGGCGAAAGCCGAATTGCCATCGATTCTCGTCCGTGAGCACCTCTTTCACTCGGTTCACCATGATCCCTTCCAGCACTTTGCCGAAAACTGGCAGCAGGCAGATGCCTCGATAGGACGCTGGATCGCTCCTGTCCTTGTCAAGGCCTTTGAGGAGCACAACCACACGCGGGCGCTTCCACTCAAATGGAAAATATCCATCTGCCAGGCAGCGGGAGTACAACGCTGACAAGTGCTCGGGTATAGCTCGCCAAGGGCTGGTGGTACTCCATGAGGAACAGAAATGTCCACTGGTCTCTCTGCAGCTGGGAAAAAGTTACGGACCAGGACAGTTTCACAGTCGTGCCATGTTACAACTGTCTGGTCATTCCAGCGAAGGCAACCAAAATCGTTGCACTTCTTGCGACCTCTGCATATCTTGTATACATATCCCCATGGGTCATCCTGGTGCTCACCGATATATCTTCTCCAGTCCTCTTCCTTCGCCTTCAGCATCATCCTCTCGAATCCCTTTCGGGTGGATCTGAAATACGAGGCGAGTCCACTGACACTATCTTCTGAGCGCGCGGCGTGCGTCAGTGAGAGCGGCATTCCACCAACCCACACGACGTCTGGCCAGCGGTTGTCGACGCCCAAACACAGTGTCGCTCACCTGATGAACCAGGGAGCGGAGTGAACATCAGAGGCCATCAGACGAAACTCCTCCAGAGGGACCTCTATTGATGCAGTTCTAAGCTCATCACCAAAACGCCGCCAATCAGCATTCTGGAGTTTCCACGAGGGCTCAGGAGCATAGCTCTCAACTGTACAGTCCGGATTAAGTGATACCACAACAGTAATAATGTTGTGGTCACTTAAATCCCACTCGCTTACACTCCACTCCTGCGCAGCCCACGTAGATGCTGAATCACTGGCGATAGTAACATCGATATCGCTCCGTGCACGGCGATTATCAAACGTGTACACACTACTACGGACATTTAAAACACTGGCTCGACTACACATAACCCAATTTGCTAACAGTTCACACCGCTGCCTGTTCAGATAGCCCGAGAGCGCTCGGGTAGCTTACTGAACCACAGGGGGGATACTGCGTTCGCATCAAGATTAAAGATGACAGGCGTGCTACTGACTAGCAGCAGCACCGCATCTATGTACAGTAGGTAATCAAATAAGTTTGACTAGTGTGATAAAACAAATAAACAAATTTAGTAAATTCCTTCAAGTTATTCTGGCATTCAATGAAATAGTTATGTCAATATGTACTGTGTGGCATAGTATATCTATACAACTGTAGTTCAAGCATTTTTCCAAATTATTCCATTCGTGCTTGTAGCCCTTGCTTATAATATTGCTTTGAAAAAAAAAAAAAAAAAAAAAAAAACAGATTTTCTTGGGACATTTCTCTGCATTGGACCCGGTTTCATTTACCCACCCACCACCAATAAGCATAAGAGCCTAAATCAAAAATTAAAACAAAATAATTATATTAAAATTAAACTAGATAAACAAACAGAAAAAAACACACATTTTCACAAACACTTGTAGCTCAACAACGCAATCAAAACAAGTAAGAACGTTGCAGTTAGGCGCAACTAACTGCGAAATACTTTGTTGCCATAGGTGCATCTTATTTATTTAATAAACATTTAATTAACGAAATATTTCGGCAATTAGAAAACGTATGTACGTACATGGCAAGCAACAAACGTTTTTCCTACACATACGTACAGATTTACACATGTACACACTATACGAGTATACACAATTTTCTATGTATGCATACAAAAGTTTGCATGCCTGAATTGGGAATTTTTCGATCGTTACTTTAGTTTTGTCAGAGACGCTCTAGCAATGCCTTATTTGGTTTTAGTTAACACAGTTCACACCATGGCAGTGGCGCGCTGGTGGTAAACGCTACGCAAACTGCATTTCGCTGCAATTTATCCCGCATTTCCTTGTTGCAACCCACTAGATCTAGTGGGAAAATAGCTAATTTGGTAGCACTGCTTGCATGTGACACTCATTTGCAAGTTCTGTTGTTTGGAAAAAGTCAAGGAATAACGACGTGTTAATATTATGTCGGCACAAAAATCGAGAGTTGCTGCTGTTGCTATATTAGCAATTTTGATAAAAAATATTGCACGCATAGCGAGCGTTAGCAGATTACATATTGGTTGATGGCCAAGCAAGAGTCAAAACAAAAACATGCTCCGAATGGAACATTCGACAATGAAGTTGATGGAGAAGTGGTACCAGGTACTTGGCGTAATGATTTCACCTTAGGAGGAAACTGCATAGCAGTTCAAAGAAGTACGCAAAACTCTACTGAAGCAAAAGATATTCGTGAAGAATTTAAAAATTTTGTTGTGTCGCCTGATGGTGAAGTCTCATGGCAATATAAACATATATGAAATAAGCAATTACTCTGATATTTTCAATAAATTTTATTACTTACCAAATTTTGAATTTTATAATTATTCCTTCATCATTTTTAATAAATTTAAGTGCATCGAAACACTCCCATTTGCTGGTATAGTTTTCCGATGCACCCTGTCCACTCTTTTTTGCTTCACTCTGCGCACCTCTTGCAAAAATTGTGTGCGCAAATGATGGATTTTTGTTTTTATTTCATGATCCGTTTTTTCTAATTTTTCCGACATTTCGTGATAAGCCCTTTGCTTTTTATACCCTGAACCCATTGAAAATGGGAAATCAGGGTATAATGGTTTTGTTAAAAGTATGTAACAGGCAGAAGGAGGCGTGGCAGACCCCATAAAGTATATATATTCTTGATCAGGGTGACGAAAAAAGTTGATATAGCCATGTCCGTCTGTCCGTCCGTCCGTCCGTCCGTATGTATGAACGCGTCGATTTCCGAAGATACAAAAGCTAGAGAGTTCATTCTTTTTGTGTTAGGTCCGTATATTGCACGCCGCAGTACGAGTTTGTTTCAGAAATTCGATAACTTGTATATTTGCAAAGTTATCGATAACTGAAATTATCGGGAACCAGTTATAAAATTCTAGCTAGTTCATCTTTAGAGTTCGAGTCTCCAAGTCTTCTGCATATATATAGATACCAATTTAATACAATTTCGGTTTTTGTCAGATTTTGGATTCCGGTCCCCAATTCGCCCCACGCCCCCAAATGTGTAAAAAATGCATTTCAAATACTAGAGACATACAGTTTGGTTTGGCATAAAGATATGAATATCATAATCTTAATCTGAACATATCAATACGATTGTCCATCTAGAAACAGAATTATTAGTCTATAAAGTTTTCTCATCAAAACCCATGTGGCGCAGCAAGCAAGGCAGCGACACAGGAAGACGCATTACGGGCGCACATACATACATACATACATATGTATGTATGTATGTATTTATGTATGTATGTATGTTTATGTGTGCAAGCGTAGATCAGCGTGTGGCTGCAATCGTACATACATACATAAATGTATGTACAGTGGCGAGCACGTGTGGATACATGTTGGTCAACCTGACGTTAAAATGCCTGTAAAAACTTAAAAAATGCTCTAATCGACCCGAATTTTTGGATTTAGATTCATTAGATATATTTTAATAAGGAACTCAACAGGTTTTTTTTTCAAATTTGCTTACAAACTAAAGTTTTTAAGCTGGATACATAAATCGAGCTATGTATCCACTTTTGCTCGTTTTTAACTTTCTTAAAATAACTGCTTAATTTAGTATTTTGTCCAAAGACCATTAGCTTTGATTACATTGGCAATGCTCCTAGGCATACTCTCCACCAATTTTTCAATATGGGCGTGGGGAATTTTGCTCCAGTCCGCCTAGACCCGACACCAAGAGTCACCCATCCCTGTCGGTGTTGTGTCATATTTTGGGAGTCGTTTTTTAAGCAAAACCCATATATTTTCTATAGGGTTTAGGTCTGGACTTTGTACAGACCACTCCATTATATAAAATTTTGGACTGCCGAGCCAAGTCTTGACAATTTTCGCTTCGTGCTTGTGGTCATTGTCCTGCTGAAAAATGACTTCTTCCTCGGGATACGCACTATCATACACAAATTCTAATAGGATGGTCTTCTGAATACTTAGATAATGTTCCTTTTTCATAATTCCATCGATCTTAATCAGTGGGCCGATGTTCCACCATGTGAAGCAGCCCCATACCATCAGTCCGCCTCCACCATGCTTCATGGTCATTTTGACCTGATGCTTTTCTTTTTTGCAATGCCAATAATATTGCTTTCCGTCAGACTGGTAATGGTTTATTTTGGTATCATTTGACCAAATAACCCTCTTCCAGTCGGGTCTAAACAACTCGGCAGTCCAAAATTTTATATAATGGAGTGGTCTGTACAAAGTCCAGACCTAAACCCTATAGAAAATATATGGGTTTTGCTTAAAAAACGACTCCCAAAATATGACACAACACCGACAGGGATGGGTGACTCTTGGTGTCGGGTCTAGGCGGACTGGAGCAAAATTCCCCACGCCCATATTGAAAAAATTGGTGGAGAGTATGCCTAGGAGCATTGCCAATGTAATCAAAGCTAATGGTCTTTGGACAAAATACTAAATTAAGCAGTTATTTTAAGAAAGTTAAAAACGAGCAAAAGTGGATACATAGCTCGATTTATGTATCCAGCTTAAAAACTTTAGTTTGTAAGCAAATTTGAAAAAAAAACCTGTTGAGTTCCTTATTAAAATATATCTAATGAATCTAAATCCAAAAATTCGGGTCGATTAGAGCATTTTTTAAGTTTTTACAGGCATTTTAACGTCAGGTTGACCAACATGTATCCACACGTGCTCGCCACTGTATTTGTGCATGTAAAGCTAATTGTAAAAGAGTTATGATTTCTAAAAAAAACCAAAATGTCAAATAGAATATGTAGATCATATGCTGAAACTCTCATTACATTCCATTATATATTTTAAAAATTTTAAAACAATTAAAATAACAATGGAAATGCAAGCAACGTTGAGCAATGCAAATCAATTTTCGTATGCGTGTGCACATATACACACAAAAAATCCCCATTTCGCCCCACCACCCCCAAATGTGAAAAATGCAAAAATGCATTTCAAATACTAGAGACATGCAGTTTGGTTTAGCATATAGATATGAATATCATAATCATAATCTGAAGAAATCAATACGATTGTCCATCTGGAAACAGAATTATCAATCATAAAAGTTTTCTCATCAAAACCCATGTGGCGCAGCAACAAAGGCAGCGAGACAGCAAGCCGCCTGCATTTCACACACACATAAATGCGTGTGTGTGTTCGTGTTTTTGCATGTATAGTTTCTTAAGCGTAGAGAATCGAAACGAAGCATTCTTGGAATATGATTCGTTCGAAGAAGGGCTCAGGGGATTTCGTAGTCGAGCAGTCTCGACTATAGCTTTCTTACTTGTTATGTACTTATTTTTATATTCTGGGGATGAAATATCCCATAAAACAGAATAATTTCCGTACAATTCTATTAGTTCGATAGTTTTTTGCGATCCCACATTTTGCTTTGATTGCTGCAATATTGCGAGTGAAAGCAAACAGCACATGCAACCATGCAAGCAGCTGGCGCAACCAACTTAACGACAAAATTCTGTATTCAGACGACAAGCAAAAAAAACTTGCCGCAAACAATTATTGCAAATTTTTTGTTTGCAGCAAAATGTTTGCACTCGTGGGTACCTAGCTTTACAATGAAAAATAATTTCGAGTATTATAAAATATATTAGCAAAAATAAAAGCTTATATTTCAAAACGTTTATACAGCGTTATCTGCAATGCAGCCGCCGAAATGTAAAGCTCATAAGAATACGACTATAATAAACCTGTTGCATGCGAAGTCCATTAGTTCCAAATCCAAAAACCTAAAAGGCTGGCAAAAAACGTGGCAAGTTCGACTCTCCGTTGGACTCCATCAATTCCACTATTCGAAAGAGGCGCAAAATGTTTATTGAAGCAGGTCGAGTGCGGCTGGCAAAGCTCTTAGACGAATCCGCCGCCCCCGTGGCACAAGGCCTCGCTCATGTGGCTTGAATGCTCTATAGAAATCATTAAATAATAAAGGCAATATTGAAGGGATATCAAAATAATTAAATCCGATCTCGCCTAAGATGTCTGATGTTGACTTCAGCAACATCAGCGAGGCGAGTATATATGTATATAGTATCAGGTAAAGAATCGCCACCACACAAGATGCGTATCGGGAAAAAATCATTGTTTTTTGTGAATGTATCTTATAATAATTAAGAACTACTACTTAGACATTTATTAACAATGGTATATTAACAATGGGGGAAAAACAACAAAGAAATAGAAAAACTCCATTATGACAATATTAATCTTACCTCTGATGAAGACACCGGCATTCCTGATGAGTATGATGCCCCTGATGCCTCTGCTGCTCCTGCTGCCTCTGTTGCTTCTGCTTCTTCCTGTGAGTCTATTAGTACAACGCAAGCAATTGAGAAGAAGTTGAGGAATGTGGGGATCTGCATGTGAAGTGGCAATAGAAGTTAGACGAGTGGACGAGAAGTTGGACTTGACGTCAAGCAGAATGCTTCGCCCAGGCCGAAGATTCTCGTGAAGGATGTTTGCAAGCGCCCCCCACTGCTACACAAGAAAATCTCCAAATTTAAAACTTATAAATTTACTGCAAAGTAACAAGAATTAGTACTGGAATTATATGGAAAGACGAATGAATAAATAAATATGAAAATAAATAAATAAATAAATTAGTTATCGAATTGTATGGAAAGACAAAGGAGTTAGAGACGCTCCAGCGTCTTCGCCCTCAGGTTGCTACTCCACCAGTTGTTAGCGCTGATGCAATTAATAATGCTGCCACTGCAACTCCTGTCGCTCCGATTGCTGAGCAACAATCCTAAGGAGACACCTCGGCAAGTTGCCGAGCGTGTTCGCAAGGAAGTTGCTCCCGCCTTCGGTGTTCGTGTGCACGAGGTGCGTGAGCTTAAGCGTGGCGGCGCGATTATCCGCACGCCGAAACAGTTGATAGATGGGTTGTTCAAGAATCATTTCTTGACACACATGTCAAGTGGTGCATTCGAGAAAACCGTATCTATCGTTTCGAATCCTTGGAGCAGCGCCTCTGGACTTACGGTCAACGTGCAGATGAAATTGGAGCAAAGGGCTGTGGAATGGTTTGCCTTCCGCTAGCGCGGAACAAAGTTATAATTATCGTAGATGACCGAGAGGTCGTCTGCATGCCTGTCTCCGAGCTTATCACCGAGTTTGGCGTATGCGTGAGTGTGCCTTCAAAACTCGGCTCGATTTTCCTCACCTCCGCATATTGCCAATTTAGCACTGATTTGGAGCCGTACCTTTTATACAAGGATGCGGTGCTGCTGCTTGCCAGTACGAACGCAGTATCCCCACTGTGGTCAGCAAGCTTTCCGAGCGCTCTCGGGGCTACCTGAACAGGCAGCGGTGTGAACTGCTAGCAAATTGGATTCTGAGCAGTCGAGTCAGTGCACTCGCCTCGTCATTAGGGTCCATCCGAAAGGAATACGAGAGGATGATGCTGAAGGCGAGGGAAGAGGACTGGAGAAGATATGTCGGTGAGCACCAGGATGACCCATGGGGATCTGTATACAAGATATGCCCAGGCAACAAGCAAGAAGTGCAACGATTTTGGTTGCCTTCGCTGGAATGACCAGACAGTTGTAACATGGCACGACTGTGCGAATGTCCTGCTCCGTAATTTTTTCGCAGCTGCGGAGAGACCAATGGACGACGTTACCGTACCTCGCGGAGTACCCCAGGCCTTGAATCTTTTGAGATTGAGGAGTGCATCGCCAAGGCTCGGAGCAGACGCTCACCTGGCTTGGAGATATGGTAAAAGCGACTTGGCGGCCATACCCGAGCACTTGTCAGCGTTGTATTCCCGCTGCCTGGCAGATGAGAGGAAGCGCCCACGTGTGGTTGCGCTCCTCAAAAGACAAGGACAGGAGTGATCCAGAGTCCTATCGGGGCATCTGCTTGTTGTCAGTTTTTGGCAAAGTGCTGGAAGGGATCATGGTGAACCGTGTGAAGGAGGTGCTCACAAATAATACGATTGATTATTCTCTGATTTAAGGGTTGGCAAATAAATAGTGAAAAATTTGTATTTGTAAATCTTTTGTGATACTACCGATACTCATTCGCGCCAAGGACTATAATATCGTTTCCATATAATATATTATTGCAACACGAAACTTGCACTCCGAAAACTGTATCGATCGCTTTCTGTGGCCAGATACTTTGACGATTAGTAAAATCATCGTTGCCATTTATGGGCTATTTCTGGAGGCGTGGTCAATATTTATGCCACTTTTTTTGGCAATTCCGCCCAGTGTGCACTGCACTCCTAAAACTCGCAAGGTTGCAGAAACTTGATCAGCACTCGTGACGAGCAACAATCCTGAGGAGACACCTCGGCAAGCTGCCGAGAAAGATGCTCCGGTGCTTCCTACTAAATAAATATATATATATATATATATATATATATATAAAAAAAAAATTGAATTCGAGAAGTATTACAATAAAAATTAATTTCGATTATTTCCTCTCGTTCCCGTTGACTAACCACATTGTTGCTGCCAACCAGTGTTGCCGGCGCATCTACACAAAAAAAGGACGGTTAAGCCCAGAAAAAAAGAAAAAATTGACAGAATTTTTTAAAAAGGACAAAAAAGACCGGACAAACAATTAAAAAATAAAAAAATAAAAACAAAATCAAAAAACAAAAGAGGTTCAATGAATTTATATATTTTCATTTAAATGATACAAAACTGAGTCAAGAGTTTCATTCTCAAAATCCGTTTCATAAATATTTGTTCCGATTATACTGAGATATTTATCGGGAAGTTGATAATTTTGGCCCCATGTGCCGCTTCGACGTAACCCGAACCTGAATACAAAAAGAAATTGTAATTTTTTTACAATATATACCATATACATATATTACCCACACAACTCGCTTAAATGGCTAACAGTATTGATTCCACAATGTTGTGCACAAAATAGTGCAAGTGCCGCTTCCTGTCTACAAGTTACATTGTTTGACAGAGGTTTGAAGGGAATTTTATTTACCTGTGCGAAAGGCTCTACCTTTTGCACATGTTTTTTCGCATGTCTATTAGCGTGAAGCTGGTCAGTCTTGGAACTCAACGTGCACTTGCAATATTTGCAATATGCCTTGTTGGGGTCCTTGGGATAAAATCCGATTCTTTCAACCATCAGAAAGCTAAGACGCCAGTTCGGAAGCCTTCTCACTCCCAATGTAACATAGTTTTAACCTACTCTGTTATATATGTTTAAATTGTATAAATAATTGTAAACCTGTGATGTTATTTGTGTGATCTGGGAGATATTGGAGTAGAATGATGCTCTTAGACGAAATCAACAACGATCCGCCGCCCCCGTGGCACACGGCCTCGCTTATGTGGTTCATGTAGATGGACGCTGATGAGCTAGAACGTCGCATAGAGGAGTATGAGAAAGAGGAAGAAAACGAAAAAAATGAAGAGAAGAAAAATCTTGAAAACTAAAGCTATAAAGCCTTCCTTATTTTGTAATATTAGGAAATCTCTAAGTTAGAAATTACTAAAAATAGGATCAGATTTAGTTGTATAACATATTAAAAATAAAATCTCGTCGATCTGTTGCGGACTAGTCACATTATTGCTGTTGTTGTCATTTGCAAATGGACATGCACAGGCTGATCAACGAGGTTAAACAGCGCCCAGCACTGTGGGGCGCCAGAGCATGAAAACCGCGTGGAGAGGATGCGGCAATGGCGCTGCGTGGCAGATGCGCTGGTCCTCAAAGTGGACTCGTGTCGCAGCAAGTGGAAGCTTCTTCAGCATCGCACCCAGCAGCAACAACAACAGGCTTTCGCCCTCGCATCAATGGTCATGAGCTTTCTGCAGAGTCTGGTGCGTGAGGACCAGCAGGATTTGGCGCGTTGCACGTGGGAGACTCCGATTTCAATTTCCTTATCAGGTTTTTGCCTCTGATGAAGCAAAGGACTTTGCTGCAGAACATTATCTTTGGAGCCAACAACAGCAGCAGCAGCAACAGCAAGAAGCAAAAATATCTTCGATGCTATGAAAAAAAAAATGGTCTGGATCGCATAAAAATAAAAAATAATAAATAAAAATTTGTCAAAATTTGTTTATTTGTTTTTTACATTTTAACATAGACACCGAAAGCTGTATTAAGGTAAAAAAAATCTGCCATATATTTATTGGCCTTGCCCTCTATAATAATTTCGAACTAAGGTCGTTATTTCGCAAATGCCTGGACGCTTGGGTTTTGTTCTTCTCAAAAAAATAAATAAATAAATAACAAGTAAGAAAACTCTAGTCGAGAGTGCTCGACTAGATAATACCCTGAACCCAATTTTAATAAAATAAAATAATAATCTGTACTGTAGTTTGGTTTTTTTAATTGTCTTGAAAATGCATCAATTTTAGTGCTGAAATGGCAAAAAAACTTCTTTATTTTGACAAATAGTTAAATATATTGCTCTTGATTAGTACTAAAATTAATCCGTTTTCAAGATAATTACAAAAAACCAGTGTCGAACGTGACAAAAAGTTGACTTTTCTGGAGAATTACCCATATGGATAAATCAGAAAGTATACATAAGAATGTATGCGTGTAACGTTCAAAATGTACATATATATACATTGCATACATATACATTGCATTGCCAAAAAAAAAATAATAGATGGCGCTTATATTAGTTGAAATTCGAAAAATTTTATATTATTAAATATCATTAAAAATAGACCCAACAAATAGGCATTCCTCGATTAACAGGCATTACCTTAATTAACACAGACACTTCATAATTGTAAAAGAAATATATCAATGCCACTCGAAGCTGTAATAGCCATAGTAAATAAGTTCACTGCTAAAGCGCCATCTATCAAGTTTAAATTTTTAGACCATGCTACACTAGCTTTGAATGTACATGTGGGCATACATATAGGAAAACCGCAGATGTCACGTGATGTTTATTATTTTCTGTTGACTTAACGGAATAAAATATAATTGAAACAAAAACACTTTCAGAAATGATGCTATTAAATATTTGAAATTAAAAAAAACGCAATTATTCACAATTAGTTAAACTACCAACTGACTTTCAAAGGTATCAAATACAAAAGAATAAATAATAATAAAAAAGAAAGAAATAATAAAAAAAAAAATTAAAAAATAAGAAATTATGAAGGGCTTAGGCGAGGCTAGAACCTGCGACATCCTAACATTCGGTGCATCTGCCTAGCCATCTACACCACGGCTCACTTAAACGGCAGAGTAGCGAAAACGAATAAAATTGGCCATATACGAAAGAAACACTAAAGCAGTGGCTGAAAATACAAATACAATACAAATACAATTCAAAGACAATGCTAACGCAATTCAAAAACAATTGTGATTCTTAGAATTTGCACGCATAGCAACATAGAAAACGGCCCAATATTTTTTGTGTGTATATGTGCACACGCATACGAAAATTGATTTGCATTGCCCAACGTTGCTTGCATTTCCATTGTTATTTTAATTGTTTTAAAATTTTTAAAATATATAATGGAATGTAATGAGAGTTTCAGCATATGATCTATATATTCTATTTAACAATTTAGGTTTTTTTTAGAAATCATAACTCTTTTACAATTAGCTTTACATGCACAAATATGTAGATATGTATGTACGATTGCAGCCACACGCTGATCTACGCTTGCACACATATACATACATATTTACATACATATGTATGTATGTATGTATGTATGTATGTATGTGCGCCCGCAATGCGTCTTGCTTTGTCGCTGCCTTGCTTGCTGCGCCACATGGGTTTTGATGAGAAAACTTTATAGACTAATAATTCTGTTTCTAGATGGACAATCGTATTGATATGTTCAGATTAAGATTATGATATTCATATCTATATGCCAAACCAAACTGTATGTCTCTAGTATTTGAAATGCATTTTTTACACATTTGGGGGTGGTGGGGCGAATTGGGGACCGGAATCCAAAATCTGACAAAAACCGAAATTGTATTAAATTAGTATCTATATATATGCAGAAGACTTGGAGACTCTAACTCTAAAGATGAATTAGCTAGAATTTTATAACTGGTTCCCGATAATTTCAGTTATCGATAACTAAGCAAATATACAAGTTATCGAATTTCTGAAACAAACTCGTACTGCGCGTGCAATATACGAACCTAACACAAAAAGAATGAACTCTCTAGCTTTTGTATCTTCGGAAATCGACGCGTTCAAACATACGGACAGACGGACAGACGGACAGACGGACGGACGGACGGACAGACAGACGGACATGGCTATATCAACTTTTCTCGTCACCCTGATCAAGAATATATATACTTTATGGGGTCTGCCACGCCTCCTTCTGCCTGTTACATACTTTTAACAAAACCATTATACCCTGATTTCCCATTTTCAATGGGTTCAGGGTATAAAAATAAAATTAGTTTACACTTGAAATGAAAAAATCAACATTTGTAACACAACAATATATAACAACATAGTTCTTAGAATTTGACTATAGTGTAGAATTTGGCATAGAATACACCATAGAATATGACTGGCGCCAAAATACTGTACGAGTGAGGTGACGGCGTTGTCGCTGAGTGTAGTCCGGCCTGCGTGTGTGAAGGAAGCGTAGATCAATGCTTGATATAAGCGCCTCAAGGCGTTGCTAAAGAGGTAAGCTGAGACAACAGAATCTAATCAAACTTATTTGATTTTCCATTTTCTATAATGCAATGCAATATTGATAATAATCAAGTGATATGCCCTAACTCCGAACAACATTCTGCTGCATTCAAACGAAGTCTCGATGAAAGTAGAGCAACGACTGCAATTCTGCATGATAGCTTGATATAAGAAGATTTCCTACTGTTCAAGCATGAACATGCCTCATAAATAAACATTAAAAAATAGGCAATAGTCGATAACCTGCGCGTTATCTGAAGCCAAGTAATAAACATGTCATCCCTTTACTGCAGCGACCAACGCAGCAAGTAATAAAAATGTAACGCGAGACGTGAGAACGGCTTAGCCATCGAAAAGGGACACTTGACAAACATCTGTGCACTTGTGTGCATGGAATTATTATAGCCTTCCAGTGCCTGGAAGTATTTTTAAGGTATATAAGCACTAGGATTTTAAGGAATAAACAGTTTCAAATTTTGAATTCGGTAAATGTGGAGTGTTTCATTTCGACTCTCTAACACCTACTTTAGATTTAATTTTGGATTTGACCAACAAACGAGAAAACAAACTTATATTTCACTGTCTTAGCTTCGTGCAAAGATCACAAGTAATCAGACATAAATAAACAGACTCATCAGAAACCATAAGCAAGAACGCAACATCGTTGGAGCGACACCGTTGAACTTGCAGACGGACAGAAAGACAATAAAAACCATTTCTTTAAGAAAACAAAGAAAGCAAAGCTCTTAGACGAAATCAACAACGATCCGCCGCGCGCAGCACCTCTAAATCAAAGCCTATGAAATATCAGCCGAAAATGGCGGCCAATACAATTTAATGTTTCCATCTGTCAATATTATAGAAATTTGCAAGCGCCCTCAACTGCTACCCGAGAAAATCCCCAAAACGTACATTACAAAAAAAAAAAAAAAAAAAAAAAAAAACGTCCAAAACAAAAATCTCGATAAGGAAAATGTTTCGAATTTAATGTGAATATAGACCAAAATATTGTTAATTAATTAGTCAACTTATTGTCTCTTATCTATCTATCTGCTCCCCAGAAAAATAGAAAAAAATGCACTCACGATGCAACTAGGAAAAATTATTAAAAATCTACTACAAGTTATAACAGCGATTAACCATTGTCTGCAAACATATTTTAACAAATTATGAGTGTCCAAGAACTCACAAATAAAGGAAATATTGAAGGAATTTTTCATGAATTTTAAATACACAAATATTTGACTGATTTGATAGCAAAGAAACATAAGTCGGGCTTCCCTTCCTGACGCTATAACTTCAGCTACTCACTGTACTCTGCTCAGTTAATTTCATTTCAACAGCAGGCATTGTGTTCACTGTGAAATTGAGGTGCCTCTGGATCGGATTGTTACAATATAACATTAATTTTGTTTTCTCAGTATTCTTCCGGCTTTCCTGATCAGTGGCGATTGGAACCGCTCATCAGCAATCTTGGGAGTCAGGAGAGGACCTCTTCAGCACAGATTATAGCCACTGACAATCCTACTGGATTCCCAGACCACAATGGAAGTTGAAAATCGCCTCTCATCATCGATGAGACTCCAGTATGTGCTGGTTTCCACCAAGTCTAACATTGCAGCGACAGAAATTCGACTAGATTTTATGGACTCCTTTGCATAAGTATTTTTTTCAAACGCTTTCGGAGGTCAAAGCGAGAAATATTTTCATTCATTTGCTTACCAGTTGAGGAGAAGACATTTCTTAAGTGAAAAAGCGTTAAATAATTTTATTTTTAAGGAAAATATGTGATAATACTTCAAATCAAATCATATCAAATCTTATTTAAAAATAAACTTTAAAATAATTTGGCTTGAAATTAATAAACAAAAATTTGTTCGTGTGTTTAATTACAATTTGTCGCTTTTACAATAAATATCCGTCTTCAGAGCGATACATCAGGGCATTGGCAACAGGAATTTCAGGTTCAGTAGGTGCCTTCTCCTTAAGCGTCTAGTTTGGGTGCTGTTGTCAATTAGATTAACAGAAAGTAAGCTTAGTCTTGGCTATCTAGCCTCTGGAGGTACCTACCACAAAGTCTGCGCATTTCACCACGTATCGAGGTGCATCCGCAGGCTTTTCTCCATTATTGAATGTCGTTAGTCCAGATGGGCTTCAAGAGAAGAATGGCTAAACAAAAGTATTTTGACATTGCATACTTCTTTAACAAAGTGAGAGAAAACGTTAAAATTGGAGATCGAGAAACAAAAATATGAATACAAAAAAAACCCTCCCTTTTGAATGTGAATGTGCCTGTGCGAGAAAACATTTACTTGAAAAAAAAAATCATTAAACGTAGCGTGAGTTTGTCATAGTTGGAATTAAACATTGTTGCAACTTTGTTAATCATGCAAGATTGCAGTCGTTGCTCTACTTGCATCGAGATGTCATTTGAAAATATGTACGTCAGTGTTGTCTATCCCAGCAGAATGTTGTACGGTATTAAGGCATATCACTTGATTATTATCAATATCGTAGTCACTTTGCATTGCCAATGCTGAAATGGAAAATGTTGTTAATCAAATAGGTTTGATTAGTTTCTGTTGTCTCAGCTTACCTCTTTAGTAGCGCCTTGAGGCGCTTATAAAGTTCTACTACTTATAAAACTAGCCCTGATGATAGTGATGGTATTCATTTAATGATGTGACTTAATCGATTATTATCTTTATTATCTATCAACAGCCCCGTAGCCATCGATTTGGTTCTTCACCATTTTTTTTAAAACCATTTTGAGGTGATTCCTGGCAATAAGAATTGGCAACATTGTCCGGGTTATCTCGCCCAGTACTGGGAACTGTTTTGGAAATTTACTAATGCCTAAGCTTATGTTTTACAAAATATTAGCATAGTTAGGTCTCAATTTACAGGTGGATGCTTAGCAGAGCTAGACAGTAGTTAAGTTAGTTAGTTAGTTAACACTAACAATGTTAAAAATGTAAACAAACAAAATACAAAATACAAAATCTGAGTGTGAATTGGCAAGTGAAATCAAAAATTAAAAATAATAAAGAAATTAATGAAGTAAGTCTAATCAAGATAAGTAAACTTAATGCTAACAATTTATATTCTTAACTATTAACTATTTACTATTTACAGCGTAATGCATCCTGGATGGTGTGGCAGTGAGAATTTAATCTTTGATAATTTTCGGTAATTTCCTGGATTTTGTCACCTTGCCATTGGTTTTGGTTTGCCGCCGACCGCTGCCCTGCGCGCTTTGCACTCCCAAGAGTTTGCACGGCTAGCATGCGACGAAGGCTGGACAAACACTAATGACGGGCCGTACTCGCCATCGCATCCACCATTTTGGCCATTTTGGACAATGTTGTCCAAAAGGACAGGCGATAGCGAGTCTCCGGTTAAATCTATCTCGCTCAGTACTGGGTACTATTCTGGGAATGTAATGGTGCCTAAACTTATGCTATAATTTTACATAGTTAGGACTCGATTTACATTTGTATGCTTAGCAGAGCTAGGCAGAAGTTACTTAACACTAGACTTTTAAAAATGTAAACAAACAAACTTATTCTAGAAATTTGAATGCTGAAATGACAAAATTAAAGAAAAATATAAAGAAAAAACTTAAAACTAAGCTATTTAAATTTACAGGGGAGGGGAAATATGTACAGGTAAGTAAATCTAATCAGGGTAAGTAATCTTAATACTAACAATTTACATTCTTAACTATTAATCTATTATCTACTATTTACAGTGATGTCTTCGGATGTCATCAGCAGTCAGTTGGCAGCCTGGCAGGTGGAGTCCGGGCACTCTTATACGTGTTCATAGGACAAACAGGTTTGCTGAGTCGCCGTTATGTGATGGCAGCGATTCAGGAGTGGCGGGCAGAAAAAACGAATGCATTGGTTGAAGGATCGGCACTGCATCAGGATGATGGTGGCAGCGTCGATACTGAGTGGCATCTAATCAATAGAGTTTATGATATTATTGATTGAACGGACAGTGAGTATATAGGACTCTACAATTGTATGTAAACATACAACTGTAATTGTTTTATTGCATACGAGAATGCCGACGGCACTTTCGCATGCAATATTTGCACAATTTTATGCATTAATGGCTTTACAATACTTTTAGGATCTTCATTTCGTATTGTTTGTCGACAGCTGGTAGGATGCCATCATGCTCGTAAGATAGACGAGCTTGTCCAGTTTCTCCTCCAGGCTTTTTGACTGAGATGCAGCAGCTATGCGCGTGCGCTGCTCCTCGAGCATCAGGTCAATCAGCATGTCCAGTTTTTGGTTGGAATCTACTGATGGAATGGCGAGACTGGATAATTGGATTATCAGCAACATTTTCAGTGTCGATGGCAGTTTGTTGACGCTGTCGTTGTGTCTACAACGCCTTTGTTGTAATAGCACTTGGTGTAGTGGTTGTTGTGTTGATTGTTGTTGTTGTGGCTGTTGTTCCAGCTGATTCATATGCTGTTGCAGCACTTGCTGTAGTGTTTGTTGTTGTTGTTGTATTAGTGGCTGTTGTTTTGTGTGTTCATTTCTAATTGACTGCTGTTGCTGGCAGGTATGCCAAGTCAAAATTTGAAAAATACGTAGCCAGGCTCCAAGATCTACGTGTTTTTCCGTAGCACAATTTTGATGAAATACGTAGATCTACGTACTTTTTTTAAAGCTTAAAAACAATCAAAAAAACTAACAAATTATACATATTAATTTATGGAACTGGAAACAGTTGCCCCAAATGTGCAATAGATGGTAGCTTTGCTTTCAAACTATTGTTGAGAATTGTCGCTGGATTTAAAAAGTGTAAACTTTTGATTTTCTGCAGCTCCTCATCCTCAAAGGAAACCCGATTTTGTAGTTGCCTGAAACTTTCAATATAAAATTGAAGGCAGGAGTTTTGAGTCTCGATGATTTCACCTCGTTCCAGATTATGATTTTTTTGCCAACAAAGCCGCAAAGTTTCCTCCGAAATACGTATTTTTAAGGGCAAGTAGTTCTCATCGTTGGCGAAATCAATCTTTAGTAATTCTTCATCAGGTAATAATAAAAACTCAGATTTTAGAAAGCACTCCACTATTGTCTTCTAAACTGCAAGAACATTTTCGTAGAACAAATGCAATTTTGAACTTTCTGACTGAATTTCCTTGTTTAAATTGTTGAAATACGGCAGCACAAATTTCAGAAACTCCAAATACAGTTCTGTCGTCGAATCTAAGCACATTTGGAGAATCGGCTCTGCAGATTTTAACTGGTCATTCAATGCAGCTCCTTGAAAGTAAAGTTTTAACGCAGAAAGCTGTTCTAACCGCCTTTCAACTATTTGAAGCAGAGATAGCCACCTTGTTTGTCCGATATGTTAAAGTTTGTGTGGTTTCACATTAACGAAAGACTGAAACTCCTTATAGTCTCCGATACGTTTTGGGCTTTTTGATATAAAGTTATAGACATCTCTTGCAAATTCTTCCACTTTTTTTTTTTTTGCAATTTTTTGCAAGCATAAGAAGCGCAATTTCAACCACAAATTGTAAAGCGATTGTAAGCCATGCCAATCTTTTTTGCAATTTAGTGCTGCTAATCCATTGAAAACGGAATTTAGTGCTGTTAACAAAATATAAATCATATCTTTATTTAATTCATAATATATTGATATTACCCAAAAATTTTAGTTTTTAGGGTATTTTGCAATATTTTAAAAAGTACGTAGTTTTAGTCTTTCGCACGTAGGCACGTAGATCTCCTTCTAAATACGGAGATCTACGTGATCTACGTGATCTCTCACGGTGTCCTCGACAAACTCCCACTTTATCAAATGAATTTTATCCATTTGAATTTGCATACATTCAATCTCTTTACATTCGAAAACAGATTTACAAGTTGCATTACTAAGACCAAAATTACCATATTACCTTTCACGGAGTTGGATTATTAACTCTTTATCAAACTCCATGCATTTTTTCTAATTTTAAGTTCCTGTGATACGAATTGAGCCTCTTGAAAGTGCAATCCTTACGAATCCACTGCTTGAACTCGTCATCTTGCAGCCAGGCATAACGAAAACTTTGGCATGTTGTTCCGGTCACAATCAGCAAACACATTTAAATACATGCTGCGGTATTTAATCGTAATTTGAGAAGACGATGACAAAAAGTATACACAATGTTTTTGCACTCACGAGGAATATAGAAATTGCTAGTTTTTCATAATAAAATTGATCTAGCCACTAAATAGCCAAACTGGCAGCACTGCCAGCTAATCACACTCGGCGACAGCTACAAACGCAGTCGACTCGCTAAAACGGGACTTACGCATGCGATAAGCACAGGAAAAAAATAATAATAATACTAAATAATAAATAATAATAATAACAATAATATATAATAATAATAATAATAAATAATTGTCAAATACTCAGAACGCACCAACACACACTCAGCCCACGCCCGCTCAGAAGTGTTGCTAGATTTGTTCAAAGTCAGCATAAGCTAGATTGAAGGAAAAAATAAGCAAGAATAAGCTAAAATTGTAATTTTATTGAAATATTTATAATGATATTCATGAAATTATGTTATCAATTTGTTTGTTTTGCAATTTAGTTTTAACTATATTAACTAAATACGCGTTCAACAGCAGCATTTTGTCCATGGAAGCGATAGCATATGTGTATGTTTGCAGACAATGCACTATGGGTAAAAATCCTAAAATTTTGGCAAAAATGCAAATATTTTTCTCAGTAGACATTAAGACAATTTTTACAAAATTTTCAAGACATCCCTTAATGTTTTGAGCTTCGTCAAAGTTAGCTGATTCAGAGTTGCATGGTAAATCGAAAAAAGTGCTTGAGATTATTCTCGACTTTGAACCTGAATATATCTTTGTAGGTTGCAATAGTGGACAAGTTTTGTTATGGAAAAATATCAGGGAGGTATTTAAATGAGATTCTTACAATTTATTTTGTTGTTCTGTGATTTATTGGTCAATTGTGCAACATGTTGCTGCGTGCATTTTTAAGATCAAAACTAATATTTAAATTTGCGTTTCGTCAGACATAACTTTTGACCTGTCAAATGCATTTGAAATGTTGAAATCACAAATTGTATACGAATGTTTGCTAAATCCAATATTAAAAAGACATCTTGCCCATTTTTGCCCCTTCATGAAATAATCGACATGTTGCAGCTACAAATGAGTTTAGCAATTCCATTCTGCTGGAAGTGTGGAACAGCAACAAGCGACAATATAGTGCAATAAATGATTATATGGCCAAACAAAATAAGTGAAGACAACAAATCGGAAGATAAACTTAAAATTATTGAGCAAAATTGTTATGAATTATGTACGCTTACTCGTTGATGATTTCTATAGAACATGCAACTACTATAAATGATTTTGGAATTCTATCAAACCTAATTTTGTCATTTCGTGGATTCTCTTCCATATTTCGTATGGATTTTTTCCCTGAGAAAACAACATTTGAATGTTCCTTATCTACACGTCTTCATTTGCAGTAGACCAAAACGTCTAGCTTTTTCCGTTTAGCGATTCTAATGGACTAAACTTAGTCATTCTATTCATTGCCAATTGAGAATCAGGCAATGCATCCTGCCACGATCTCTGATTTGTTTACCTTAATACAGCTTTCAGTGTCTATGTTAAGTGTGATAAAACAAATAAACAAATTTCGTAAATTCCTTCAAGTTATTCTGCCATTCACTGAAATAATTATGTCAATATGTAATTTATGGCGTAGTATATCTATCCCGCCAAAAAGATGCAACTCTGCCTGCACTCTTCCAACAACACACTGGTTCCGCTTGTATGAAGCAGCGGCGATAATTACTTTTTACGGAGATAGCGGGCTGGAATTTTTTACAAATGCACTATGAGCTAATTAAAAGTCAAATTTATAATTATTATGACTAAATCGCTCGACTTTAAGATACATTGATAGCTAGGAAGGTTTGGTTTTTCTTGTCAAGCAATTCGACGGCGTTTGGCTCTCGCTGAACTCTCAGAAAAGGGCAATTTGGGACGTCCACAGTCTTTCTTGTTAATATGAACGTTTTCTTCCAACTTTGGTGAAACCAGCACCGATTCCTTTCCTGAGAGCCATGTCTGCCAAAAAATTAAAGTGTTGGGTGAAAGAGTGGATTTTTAAAAGAGATGAAAGAGAAGTGCATCAGAACCTATTAAAAGAGCTACAACTTGGCGATGAAACACACTATTGCAATTTGTTTCGCATGTCAGTCAGTGATTTCAAATTTGTATTAGAAAAAGTAAAAAGCTAAATAACTAAACAAGACATTGTAATGCGTCTTGCGATTCCACCAAATGAGCGATTAGCCCTGACATTGCGTTTTAGCCACGGGTATGTATTAAATATAATTAACTTTTTTATGAACTTTTAATTAATATGTTTATTGATGTAATTTTATTTTTTACAGGTGATTCATATTATTCTCTGATGTTTCCTTTTCGCATTCCTGTGAGTACGGTTGCAAGCATTGTGCCGGAGTGTTGTCGAGCTGTATATGAATGCCTTAGAAGAGAATATCTTTTAATTTTACTGTTTACAGGTGATTCACATCATTCTCTGATGAATTTCAACATTTTTTTATGTCGCCTGATGGTGAAGTCTCATGGCAATATAAACCTATATGAAATAAGCAATTACTCTGATATTTTCAATAAATTGTATTACTTACCAAATTTTGAATTTTACAATTATTTCTGTCGTCATTTTTAATGAATTTAAGCGCTTTGCTTGCTGCAATCAATATTGCATTCAGTAGCAATCGACTGAAAGGAAACAGCCCATGCAAACAAGCAAGCAACTGACGCAACCAAGTTTTCGGCAAAATTTTGTATTCAGACGTCAAGCAAAAAAAGCTGCTGCAAACAATTATTGCAAATGTTTTGATTGCAGCAAAATGTTTGCACTCGTGTTCAAACGTGCAAATTTGATTGCAGCAATCAGCTTTACGTTTGCTCCAAAACTCGGGTATTTTTTTACAACTATAGTTCAAGCATTTTTCCAAATTATTCGATTCGTGCTTGTAGCCCTTGCTTATAATATTGCTTTGAAAAAAAGAAAAAAAAAAAACAGATTATTTTGGGACATTTCTCTGCATTGGACCCGGTTTCATTTACCCACCCACCACCAAAAAGCATAAGAGCCTAAAGCAAAAATCAAATCAAAATAATTATATTAAAATTAAACTAGATAAACAAACAGAAACAAGTAAGAACGTTGCAGTTAGTTGCAACTAACTGCGAAATACTCTGTTCCCATAGGCACATTTTATTTATTTAATAAACATTTCATTAAAGAAATATTTCGGCAATTAGCAAACGTATAGCAATGCCTTATTTGGTTTTAGTTAACGAGGCTCAGATCAGGGCAGTGGCGCTGGTGGTAAGCGCTATGCAAGCTATACTTAGATGCATGGGTTCGAATCCCAAAGCAAACTTTTTTCCAAAAACTATTATTTTTTAATATTTTTTTATATTTGTATATTTAATATTTGCATATTTATTATAAAATGCATTGTGCATTTAGGCAAAAACTAAAACAACTTTTCCGATTTGCCACGCTGCTTGCTTGGCAAGCAGTTTTTCTATGCATGCATATATGTATGTATGTATGTATGTATATACACAGATGTTTGTATTTGTGTATACACATCCAAGTGTGTATACATATTGCAAGAATTGCGATTGTATTGTTTTGTTTTGTCACAAGCTGCTGATCAGCTGTGAATTTACTTAGGTTTAGCAAGTTAGTTTTAGTTTATGTTAGTTTATGTTAGTTTCAAAAGACCTGGGTTCGAATCCCGCTGGCAACTTTTTATTTATTAATCGAAAACTTATAAATTTTATTTTTTAAATTCATTAATATTATTATATTTATGTTAAAATGTTTTCTGCCATCTTAGAAATTACTACTAAGCTATTATATGCATGAATTATGCAGTTGGCCATAACAAACTTCTTTGCCGATTTGCCACGCCCTTAGTGGGCAAATTTTTACACTTTATAATTCGGAAGCATACATGAGTATATGATCAAAATTTCAAGTCTCTAGCTCTAATATTGCCGAAAAATATTGCGTTCATACGGACATTGCACAAACCAATAGACTCTTTGTCTTTAGTATTTATCTCTAATAGTTTCTGAGATCGACGCGTCTTCCACGCCTTCTTCTGATTGCAACATACTTTTAACAAAACCATCGCATTTACTATCAAGGCCACTGCCTTATTTAAGATACTGTTGGCTGGCTGTCTGTATGCATGGAATAAACGCTGAATATACACATATATATGCACATATGAATATACGTATGTATGTACGCACGTGCATATGTACATACAGATATGTACATATCTGTATGTATATGTACATATATATGTATATGTATATGTATATGTATATGTATATGTATATGTATATGCATATGTATATGTATATGTATATGTATATGTATATATGTATTCGATAAAAAATGTTATAAAAATATAAGAGCTGAAAAAAACTATTTCATTTGGCTGAAAAGCTAGATCTCTCGCTTTCCGATAGTTTCAAATGGCATCAGCTGTTCCAATTTGCAACTCTGTCTACAGAGTTGCACAACATTATGTAATCGATGCAGGCCTCCAAAAGGGTATAAAAGGCAACAACTTTCGCTTGAGAGCTCATTCTATCTGTGGCTTGCCCACAATGCAAATTTACAGTTGATTTGCAATATAGAATCTTAGAATTCATGAGGATTTAAAACTCTGAATTCTATCATTTAACTCATAGTAGTTAAATGACTTTTCGCACATTAAATTTGTGAAAAGTGGAGATTTTGTTCCGTTCTATAAGAACTAACACTGAGCGTACTGCCAGTTGTTTGGAACACAATTTTTTTTTTTTTTTTTTCCTCAAATATTGATAATTGCGCGTTGCATAAGCAGCCATTATTATCAGTTCTTCGGAGGAGGAGTAAACATTCACATCGATGCCTCGCATCGAAGGCAACAGTTGTGGCAGATATATTTGCCTCACTATATTTGACTCTTTGAAGAAGAGTGCTGTTGCTTGAGCAATACCTCAAGGGAGCCTTATTATCCATATCACGGATATGGCTCAGCTATGAATGGAATGTTTTTAGTATAATCCGAGTATTTTTGGAGTTAACAAGCACTTGCCGCCCACTGAGTGGCGAGCCGGCGCACTAGCTCTCGTTCACAATTTTCGCTCTATTCGCCACGCTCTCAATTCCAATTTGTTGGGCCTGGTCCTTGGCCATCTGCTGCTGGTTCAACAACATTTGCGACGGCTGCGGCTGCTCCTCTTGCTGTTGCTGCTGCTGCTGCTGTGATGCTGATGCTGCTGTTGTTGCTGTTTTGGCTCTAAAGATAATGTTCTGCAGCAAAGTCCTTCTTCATCAGAGGCAAATACCTGATGAGGAAATTGAAATGGGAGTCTCCCACGTGCAACGCGCCAAATCCTGCTGCTCCTCACGCACCAGACAAGCTTCCACTTGCTGCGACACAAGTCCACTTTGAGGACCAGCGCATCTGCCACGCAGCGCCATTGCCGCATCCTCTCCGCGTGGAGAGGATGCGCGGGCGAATGCTCTGGCGCATGCTCTGGCGCCCCACAGTGCTGGGCGCTGTTTAACCTCGTTGATCAGCCTGTGCATGTCCATTTGCCTGCGTCTACGCATGGTTCGCGGTACAAAAGCATCGCTTTCACCGCTCGCCTCGCTGATGTTGCCGAAGTCAACATCAGACATCTTAAGCGTGATTGGATTTAATTCTTTTGATATCCCTTCAATATTTCCTTTATTAATGAGTTCTTCTAATTTCTTCATGAGGGCAATTTGTGCCTTTTTCCCTATTTTTCTGGGGAGCAGAGTTTGGAATATCCAGACTTTCTTTTCTATCTTCACTTCCATAGATAAGAGACTATATTCACATCAAATTCGACACATTTTCCTTATCGAGATTTTTGTTGTCTGCCCATCGTAACGTACCTTTTGGGGATTTACTTGGGTAGTAGTTGATGCGCTTGCAACCATCAGACATCTTAGACGTGATAGGATTTAATGGAAAATATCCATCTGCCACGCAGCGGGAATACAACGCTGACAAGTGCTCGCTTTAACCATATCTCCAGTTATGCCATCCAAACCAGGTGAGCGTCTGCTTCGAACCTTGGCGATGCACTCCTCAATCTCAAAAGATTCAAGGGCTGGCGGTACTCCATGAGGAACAGAAATGTCCACTGGTCTCTCTCCAGCTGAGCAGGACATTTGCACAGTCGTGCCATGTTACAACTGTCTGGTCATTCCAGCGAAGGCAACCAAAATCGTTGCACTTCTTGCTTGTTGCCGTTGCCTGGGCATATCTTGTATACAGATCCCCATGGATCATCTTCAGATATCTTCACCAGTCCTCTTCCTTCGCCTTCAGCATCATCCTCTCGTATTCCTTTCGGATGATGGACCTAAAATACGAGGCGAGTGAACTGACTCGACTGCTCATAATCCAATTTGCTAACAGTTCACACCGCTGCCTGTTCAGGTCATTGTTTTTGGCGCTAACGAGTTTCGGGAGTATCACGATATAAAATATTTTAAGAGTGAATTTTTTGGTTTTACTACTCGTCAAAGTATCTGGTTACAGAAATCGATCGATACAGTTTTTGGAGTGCATGTTTCGTGCTGCAGAATATCGTTTCCATATAATATTGCGAATATTGATAAATGCGCATTGTATTGTTCTTGCAATGATTGAGAATCGGAAGTATCACGATATAAAGTATTTTAAAAGATTTATAAATACAAATTTTTCACTATTCATTTGGCAATCCTTAAATTACATAATAGTCAATCGTATTGCCCTTGTTCGGAAGCATCACGATATAAAATATTTGTTCTGTATGATCTTGGCAATGCCAAGTCGTGTGTTGTGCACGTTTATCGCATCGTTGTGATCTTTATGACGATTTCATTTCTGACGGGAGAGTATCCTGCCGTGATTTGCCCTAATATACAAAGTATAACGAAGCTGTTGCTGGGGAGTTTGTTTATGGTGTGATCGGAGAGTTTTTGGAGTTTTATTTGTTTATTTTATTTGTTTATGCGTCTAAAATTTATTTTGACTGGGTGTTTCGTGTTGCAGAATATTGTTTCCATAAAAGGAATCCTGCCGAAGTCCTCGAAATTAATGGTAATTAAAATACCTTAATATAGTAGGGGTTGATCACTGTCTTTTAGCTTGACAGTAAATGACATTAATAAATTTGCTTATATCGTACAATGGTAGACAAAAGTATTTTGATAACGCATTGCATTGTATTTGCATTCGTAATTTTATTTATGTATTGGTAATGGTATATCTATATGAATATGCATGTATTTGTATTTTTATATATACATATACGTATTTGTACAACAACGGATTGCAGCCGTCGTCAACGAATTCGCTCGCACTCAGACAGCATGCAGACGACCTCCTGGTCATCTACGATAACTATAGCTTTGTTGTGGCGGTCGGAGAATACTCGCATGCCTGACGGTAGTCCTGTGATTCTTCCTCCTGGGTCAACGTAAGGCTCCTGGAACAGTGCAAACTTTGTTCTTGTGCTCCTCATCCGTACTCCCAGCTCAATGACAGCAGTTTGTTTGGATGAAGCTAAACATTGTTAGTGTCTAGGTGCGCCGCCCTCGCAAGCACTGCGGCGTATACTGGACTGGATCCGTGAAAGCATACGATGCCCACAGGGAAGCCCCTTGAAATTGCAGTTCCTGCAACGCACAGGATTGCTGCAATCTGACGCACGGTGTCCTTCCTGTCTACATTGTCTGCAAATGATATTTTTCATCCTGCTCTGCATTAATGGCTTTACAATACTTTTGGGATCTTTATTTCGTATTGTTTGTTGACAGTTGGTGGGATGCCATCAAGCTCATAAGATGGACGAGCTTCTCCAGTTTTTCCTGCAGGCTTTTTGACTGTGATGCAGCAGCTACTACTTCAATACTCCATCCTCCAACTATCTCCATAAGTTGAGATCTGGAGTTCTTTTCAATGAGTAGCAGCAAGTCGTCAGCGTATGCACTTAAAGTGCAGTGCGCTTCAAGTCGTCGCAGAAGGACGTCCATTAAAATGTTCCAAATAAATGGACCACTAACATCGATACTCACTTCACCAAAATTGTTGACAATGCAAGCTTTTCGGTCCGAAAAGAAGCTGCGCCAGATCTCAGTCTCCCTGCATCCAAGGTCCCATTCCATATGATCGAATGCTCCTTTGAAGTCTATTCTTGGAGTCTTTCTAAGCACGTATCGAGCCGAGCTGGCTTCGACACTGCAGACGACATGCCTCCAGGCATCCTCCACGCAACGTCCGGGGCGAAAACCGAATTGCCATCGATTCTCGTCCGTGAGCACCTCTTTCACTCGGTTCACCATGATCCCTTCCAGCACTTTGCCGAAAACTGGCAGCAGGCAGATGCCTCGATAGGACGCTGGATCGCTCCTGTCCTTGTCAAGGCCTTTGAGGAGCACAACCACACGCGGGCGCTTCCACTCAAATGGAAAATATCCATCTGCCAGGCAGCGGGAGTACAACGCTGACAAGTGCTCGGGTATAGCTCGCCAAGGGCTGGTGGTACTCCATGAGGAACAGAAATGTCCACTGGTCTCTCTGCAGCTGGGAAAAAGTTACGGACCAGGACAGTTTCACAGTCGTGCCATGTTACAACTGTCTGGTCATTCCAGCGAAGGCAACCAAAATCGTTGCACTTCTTGCGACCTCTGCATATCTTGTATACATATCCCCATGGGTCATCCTGGTGCTCACCGATATATCTTCTCCAGTCCTCTTCCTTCGCCTTCAGCATCATCCTCTCGAATCCCTTTCGGGTGGATCTGAAATACGAGGCGAGTCCACTGACACTATCTTCTGAGCGCGCGGCGTGCGTCAGTGAGAGCGGCATTCCACCAACCCACACGACGTCTGGCCAGCGGTTGTCGACGCCCAAACACAGTGTCGCTCACCTGATGAACCAGGGAGCGGAGTGAGCATCAGATGCCATCAGACGAAACTCCTCCAGAGGGACCTCTAGTGATGCAGTTCTAAGCTCATCACCAAAACGCCGCCAATCAGCATTCTGGAGTTTCCACGAGGGCTCAGGAGCATAGCTCTCAACTGTACAGTCCGGATTAAGTGATACCACAACAGTAATAATGTTGTGGTCACTTAAATCCCACTCGCTTACACTCCACTCCTGCGCAGCCCACGTAGATGCTGAATCACTGGCGATAGTAACATCGATATCGCTCCGTGCACGGCGATTATCAAACGTGTACACACTACTACGGACATTTAAAACACTGGCTCGACTACACATAACCCAATTTGCTAACAGTTCACACCGCTGCCTGTTCAGATAGCCCGAGAGCGCTCGGTTAGCTTACTGAACCACAGGGGGGATACTGCGTTCGCATCAAGGTTAAAGATGACAGGCGTGCTACTGGCTAGCAGCAGCACCGCATCCATGTACAGTAGGTACGGTTCCAAATCAGTGTTAAATTGGCAGTATGCGGAGGTGAGGAAAATCGAGCCGTGTTTTCCTGACACACTCACGCATACGCCAAATTCGGTGATAAGCTCGGAGACAGGCATGCAGACGACCTCCTCGGTCATCTACGATTACTACAGCTTTGTTGTGGCGGTCGGAGAAGTACTCGCATGCCTGACGGTAATCCGGAGATTCTTCCTCCAGGGTCAACGTAAGGCTCCTGGAGCAGTGCGAACTTTGTTCCCGAGTTCCTCATCCGGACTCCCAGCTCGATGACAGCAGCGTCTAGTTGCCACCCTCGCAAGTACTGCGGCGTATACCGGACAAACCGCTGCGAGCATACGATGCTCACAGGGCAGTCCCTTAAAGTGGCAGTTCCTGCAACGCACAGGATTGGTGCAACTTGACGCTCGGTGTCCTTCTCGTCCGCATTGCCGGTAAATGATGTCCTGCATCCTGCACTGGGCCGCCCTATGGTCAAAACCGACGCACCTAAAGCATGCGTAGGATGGCGTCATAGGGCGCCAGTGGAAGGCAAACCATTCAACATAGATCTTCTCGCTATCCTCCAATATATCCAGGGCCTTTGATCCATCTCTAGTTGCACGTTGACCGTGGGTCCAGAGGCGCTACTCCATGGCTTCGGTGTAAGGCTGCTGTCTACATCCTGAACAACCACCTTCGGCCTGGGCGAAGCATTCTGCTTCACCTCAAGTCCAACCTCCTTGAACTTCGGATTAGCAACCACAATTCTCAGCTCACTTGTCGACGGTGTGCGGATGATCGCACCACCACGCTTCAGTTCACGCACCTCGTGTATACGAACACCGAGGGCGAGAGCAACCTCCTTGCGAACACGCTCGGCAACTTGCCGAGGTGTCTCCTCCGGGTCGTTGCTCGTCACAATTGCTGACCACGTTTCCGCAACTTTGCGGATTCGAGGAGCAGCAATCGTAACAGCGGGAGCGACTGTGGTTGCAGCAAAAGCAGCATACGAAGCGACGAGAGGGGCGGCTCTATCAATTGCAGCACCGCTAACAACTTGTGGAGTAGCAACCTGAGGGCAAAGACGCTGGAGCGTCTCTAACTCCTTTGTCTTTCCATACAATTCAATAACTAACTCCTGATACTTTGCAGATATATTTAACACTTCTATTGCAACTTCACATGGCACATCACTGCAGATCACCACATCCCTCAACTTCTTCTCAATTGTTTGCACGCGTTGTATAAACAAGTTTGCACTAATTGACTCACCTGAAGAAGCAAAAGCAATGGAAGCAATAGAAGAACAGAGGCAGCAGGAGCAGCAGAGGCATCAAGTGGCGATTCTTTATCTGATACTACGTTGCCATCTTTGGTCACAGGAGGCTTTCTAGATCCTTTTCTACGCATGATCCTTTTTTTCGCCTCGCTGATGTTGCCGAAATCAACATCAGACATCTTAGGAGTGATTGGATTAATTCTTTTGATATTTCCTTTATTTGTGAGTTCTTGGACACTCATAAATTGCTAAAATATGTTTGCAGACAATGGTTAATCGCTGTTATAACTTTTAGTAGATTTTCAATAATTTTTCACAATTTAGAACAAATGTGTTCCTAGTTGCATCGTGAGTGCATTTTTTGTGCCTTTTCCCCTGTTTTTCTGGGGAGCAGAGTTTGGAATATCAAACGGATAACTGTTGTTTCTGAGCTATTATATACATAGTACATGCATACATTTTCGACTAGGCTATACCCTTTTTATACGAGAATCCAATTGAGTGGAGAGCACGGCTTTTACATGCACATCTTTGTATATGTATCTTTCAGATGTTGTAGAAGATTTGGACTTGGTTTTTTAATTGACAATTTCTTAGTGGTTTTTGGAGTAGTTGTTTCAATAATATGGAAATGTTAAATTGTATTGGCCGCCATTTTCCGCTGATATTTCGAAGGATTTGATTTACAGCTGCTGCGCGCGGCGGATCGTTGTTGATTTCTTCTAAGAGCTTCGCCAGCCGCACTCGATCTGCTTGAATAGACATTTTACGTCTCTTTCGAATGGTGAAATTCATGGAGTCCAGCGGAGAGTCGAACTTGCCACGGTTCTTTCCAGCCAGTTGATTTGCAATTAAGAATTCATGAGGATTTAAAACTCTGATTTCTATCATTTAACTCATAGTAGTTAAATGACTTTTCGCACATTAAATTTGTGAAAAGTGAAGAGATTGTTCCGTTCTATAAGAACTAACACTGAGCATATTGCCAGTTGTTTGGAACACAATTTTTTTTTTTTTTTTTTCTCTCACATTTTAAATGTGAAGAAAGAGTTCCGTTCTATATGAACTAACACTGAGCATATTTCCAGTTATTTGGAACATTAGGGTACATTTGAAATCCTCCCAGCATGCAACACGCTGCTCAATAAATAGAGCTATCTCGTTCATCATGGATATGAAAAGTAGAACGATGGTGTTGCTGGGGATTTTGCTTATGGCGTGATCGGAGTGCTTTAGAAATTAACAATTTTATTTGTTTATCCGTCTAAAATGAATTTTGACTGGGTATTTCGTGTTGCTGAATATCGTTTCTATAAACTATAATATTGCGAATATTGATAATTGCGCGTTGCATAAGTAGCCATTATTGTCAGTTCTTCGGAGGAGGAGTAAACATTCACATCGATGCCTCGCATCGAAGGCAACAGTCGTGGCAGATATATTTTCCTCACTATCATTTGACTCTTTGAAGAAGAGTGCTGTTGCTTGAGTAATACCTCAAGGGAGCCATATTATCCATATCACGGATATGCGAGGAATGGCATGTGATTTGCTGTCTTGCATATCTAGTGCGGCGGCCGATATTTGCACGTCGTGCTCTCGGCATTTTCGACTATGGACAGACTGGTGAATTTAACCTCAAATGCACGATCCACATAATTTACACAGTCCAACTTACCACCTTAAGAACAAATGCCTGCTGTTGAAGTTGAATAAAAATTTTTTGATTGTGTTTTTATTTTTATTCGTAGAAATTCGCTTTGTACAAAAGCGAACTGAACAAACCAAATTTTGAACAGCCAGATATCGTACGATTCGATGTCAAGGCCTACTTAATTCAGAGTATAAAAAAGCATACAATTTACTGTTTAATATAGTTTGGTTTTTATAGCGTCAGGAGGGACTTATTTTTATATTTTTCTTTGCTTTAAAGCTCACTTAGCCCGAGACCTTTGCAACAAATGCAAAACCGTGTAAATAGGTTCGTGGGTTCCGATGCGCATCTTGAGTGGTGGCGATTCCTTACCTGAAACCACCTTGCCATCCTTGGTCATAGCGGACTTATTATTTTTGACTGAGCATTGCCATCTGTGTTCCTGCATCCATCGTACGTTATATGGGCCCATTGGTTTGCTGTGTTATTATCCTTGCCGGAAATTGCACATCCTCTTGAGCTCTTGCGAAACTGTTTTCTCAGGCTTGATTGCTTTATACAGCAGTTATTCCTCACGCTGTGCATATTCCTTTTTGAAATTATTTGCATGGATCATCATCAATCTTCGGCTGGGGAATAGTATTTTGACATTGCATACTTCTTCAACAAAGTGAGAGAAAACGTTAATATTGGAGATCGTGAAACAAAATTATTAAGGAATTGATTTAAAACAATTTTTTTAATGTGTTTAATGAAATAATAGGGGGATAGGGGGATCACTGTATTCTTACTTGACAGATAATGACTGTAATATATTTACTTATATCGTACAACGGTAGACAACAGTATTTTTTTGGTTTTACTACTCGTCAAAGTATCTGGTTACAGAAATCGATCGATACAGTTTTTGGAGTGCATGTTTCGTGCTGCAGAATATCGTTTCCATATAATATTGCGAATATTGATAATTGCGCATTGTATTGTTCTTGCAATGATTGAGAATCGGAAGTATCACGATATAAAGTATTTTAAAAGATTTATAAATACAAATTTTTCACTATTCATTTGGCAATCCTTAAATTACATAATAGTCAATCGTATTGCCCTTGTTCGGAAGCATCACGATATAAAATATTTGTTCTGTATGATCTTGGCAATGCCAAGTCGTGTGTTGTGCACGTTTATCGCATCGTTGTGATCTTTATGACGATTTCATTTCTGACGGGAGAGTATCCTGCCGTGATTTGCCCTAATATACAAAGTATAACGAAGCTGTTGCTGGGGAGTTTGTTTATGGTGTGATCGGAGAGTTTTTGGAGTTTTATTTGTTTATGCGTCTAAAATTTATTTTGACTGGGTGTTTCGTGTTGCAGAATATTGTTTCCATAAAAGGAATCCTGCCGAAGTCCTCGAAATTAATGGTAATTAAAATACCTTAATATAGTAGGGGTTGATCACTGTCTTTTAGCTTGACAGTAAATGACATTAATAAATTTGCTTATATCGTACAATGGTAGACAAAAGTATTTTGATAACGCATTGCATTGTATTTGCATTCGTAATTTTATTTATGTATTGGCAATGGTATATCTATATGAATATGCATGTATTTGTATTTTTATATATACATATACGTATTTGTACAACAACGGATTGCAGCCGTCGTCAACGAATTCGCTCGCACTTAGACAGCATGAAAAGACCTCCTGGTCATCTACGATAACTATAGCTTTGTTGTGGCGGTCGGAGAATACTCGCATGCCTGACGGTAATCCGGAGATTCTTCCTCCAGGGTCAACGTAAGGCTCCTGGAACAGTGCAAACTTTGTTCTTGAGTTCCTCATCCGTACTCCCAGCTCAATGACAGCAGCGCGACTACGACCATAGTTTGCTTGGATGAAGCTCACAGGGCAGTCCCTTGAAATTGCAGTTCCTGCAACGCACAGGATTGCTGCAATTTGACGCACGGGGTCCTTCTTTTCCGCATTGTCTACAGATGATCTCGTTCATCCTACACTGGGACGCTCTATGGTCGAAGCCTACGCACCTAAAGCATGCGTAGCTCACTCCATTCTGCAGATAGTGCAAAACAAGGCTATATGAAAGACGAATGAATAAATAAATATAAAAATAAATAAATAAATAAATTAGTTATCGAATTGTATGGAAAGACAAAGGAGTTGGAGACGCTCCAGCGTCTTCGCCCTCAGGTTGCTACTCCACCAGTTGTTAGCGCTGATGCAATTAATAATGCTGCCACTGCAACCACTGTCGCTCCGATTGCTGAGCAACAATCCTAAGGAGACACCTCGGCAAGTTGCCGAGCGTGTTCGCAAGGAAGTTGCTCCCGCCTTCGGTGTTCGTGTGCACGAGGTGCGTGAGCTTAAGCGTGGCGGCGCGATTATCCGCACGCCGAAACAGTTGATAGATGGGTTGTTCAAGAATCATTTCTTGACACACATGTCAAGTGGTGCATTCGAGAAAACCGTATCTATCGTTTCGAATCCTTGGAGCAGCGCCTCTGGACTTACGGTCAACGTGCAGATGAAATTGGAGCAAAGGGCTGTGGAATGGTTCGCCTTCCGCTAGCGCGGAACAAAGCTATAATTATCGTAGATGACCGAGAGGTCGTCTGCATGCCTGTCTCCGAGCTTATCACCGAGTTTGGCGTATGCGTGAGTGTGCCTTCAAAACTCGGCTCGATTTTCCTCACCTCCGCATATTGCCAATTTAGCACTGATTTGGAGCCGTACCTTTTATACAAGGATGCGGTGCTGCTGCTTGCCAGTACGAACGCAGTATCCCCACTGTGGTTCAGCAAGCTTTCCGAGCGCTCTCGGGGCTACCTGAACAGGCAGCGGTGTGAACTGCTAGCAAATTGGATTCTGAGCAGTCGAGTCAGTGCACTCGCCTCGTCATTAGGGTCCATCCGAAAGGAATACGAGAGGATGATGCTGAAGGCGAGGGAAGAGGACTGGAGAAGATATGTCGGTGAGCACCAGGATGACCCATGGGGATCTGTATACAAGATATGCCCAGGCAACAAGCAAGAAGTGCAACGATTTTGGTTGCCTTCGCTGGAATGACCAGACAGTTGTAACATGGCACGACTGTGCGAATGTCCTGCTCCGTAATTTTTTCGCAGCTGCGGAGAGACCAATGGACGACGTTACCGTACCTCGCGGAGTACCCCCAGCCCTTGAATCTTTTGAGATTGAGGAGTGCATCGCCAAGGCTCGGAGCAGACGCTCACCTGGCTTGGAGATATGGTAAAAGCGACTTGGCGGGCCATACCCGAGCACTTGTCAGCGTTGTATTCCCGCTGCCTGGCAGATGAGAGGAAGCGCCCACGTGTGGTTGCGCTCCTCAAAAGACAAGGACAGGAGTGATCCAGAGTCCTATCGGGGCATCTGCTTGTTGTCAGTTTTTGGCAAAGTGCTGGAAGGGATCATGGTGAACCGTGTGAAGGAGGTGCTCACAAATAATACGATTGATTATTCTCTGATTTAAGGGTTGGCAAATAAATAGTGAAAAATTTGTATTTGTAAATCTTTTTGTGATACTACCGATACTCATTCGCGCCAAGGACTATAATATCGTTTCCATATAATATATTATTGCAACACGAAACTTGCACTCCGAAAACTGTATCGATCGCTTTCTGTGGCCAGATACTTTGACGATTAGTAAAATCATCGTTGCCATTTATGGGCTATTTCTGGAGGCGTGGTCAATATTTATGCCACTTTTTTTGGCAATTCCGCCCAGTGTGCACTGCACTCCTAAAACTCGCAAGGTTGCAGAAACTTGATCAGCACTCGTGACGAGCAACAATCCTGAGGAGACACCTCGGCAAGCTGCCGAGAAAGATGCTCCGGTGCTTCCTACTAAATAAATATATATATATATATATATATATATATATATATAAAAAAAAATTGAATTCGAGAAGTATTACAATAAAAATTAATTTCGATTATTTCCTCTCGTTCCCGTTGACTAACCACATTGTTGCTGCCAACCAGTGTTGCCGGCGCATCTACACAAAAAAAGGACGGTTAAGCCCAGAAAAAAAGAAAAAATTGACAGAATTTTTTAAAAAGGACAAAAAAGACCGGACAAACAATTAAAAAATAAAAAAATAAAAACAAAATCAAAAAACAAAAGAGGTTCAATGAATTTATATATTTTCATTTAAATGATACAAAACTGAGTCAAGAGTTTCATTCTCAAAATCCGTTTCATAAATATTTGTTCCGATTATACTGAGATATTTATCGGGAAGTTGATAATTTTGGCCCCATGTGCCGCTTCGACGTAACCCGAACCTGAATACAAAAAGAAATTGTAATTTTTTTACAATATATACCATATACATATATTACCCACACAACTCGCTTAAATGGCTAACAGTATTGATTCCACAATGTTGTGCACAAAATAGTGCAAGTGCCGCTTCCTGTCTACAAGTTACATTGTTTGACAGAGGTTTGAAGGGAATTTTATTTACCTGTGCGAAAGGCTCTACCTTTTGCACATGTTTTTTCGCATGTCTATTAGCGTGAAGCTGGTCAGTCTTGGAACTCAACGTGCACTTGCAATATTTGCAATATGCCTTGTTGGGGTCCTTGGGATAAATCCGATTCTTTCAACCATCAGAAAGCTAAGACGCCAGTTCGGAAGCCTTCTCACTCCCAATGTAACATAGTTTTAACCTACTCTGTTATATATGTTTAAATTGTATAAATAATTGTAAACCTGTGATGTTATTTGTGTGATCTGGGAGATATTGGAGTAGAATGATGCTCTTAGACGAAATCAACAACGATCCGCCGCCCCCGTGGCACACGGCCTCGCTTATGTGGTTCATGTAGATGGACGCTGATGAGCTAGAACGTCGCATAGAGGAGTATGAGAAAGAGGAAGAAAACGAAAAAAATGAAGAGAAGAAAAATCTTGAAAACTAAAGCTATAAAGCCTTCCTTATTTTTGTAATATTAGGAAATCTCTAAGTTAGAAATTACTAAAAATAGGATCAGATTTAGTTGTATAACATATTAAAAATAAAATCTCGTCGATCTGTTGCGGACTAGTCACATTATTGCTGTTGTTGTCATTTGCAAATGGACATGCACAGGCTGATCAACGAGGTTAAACAGCGCCCAGCACTGTGGGGCGCCAGAGCATGAAAACCGCGTGGAGAGGATGCGGCAATGGCGCTGCGTGGCAGATGCGCTGGTCCTCAAAGTGGACTCGTGTCGCAGCAAGTGGAAGCTTCTTCAGCATCGCACCCAGCAGCAACAACAACAGGCTTCGCCCTCGCATCAATGGTCATGAGCTTTCTGCAGAGTCTGGTGCGTGAGGACCAGCAGGATTTGGCGCGTTGCACGTGGGAGACTCCGATTTCAATTTCCTTATCAGGTTTTTGCCTCTGATGAAGCAAAGGACTTTGCTGCAGAACATTATCTTTGGAGCCAACAACAGCAGCAGCAGCAACAGCAAGAAGCAAAAATATCTTCGATGCTATGAAAAAAAAAATGGTCTGGATCGCATAAAAATAAAAAATAATAAATAAAAATTTGTCAAAATTTGTTTATTTGTTTTTTACATTTTAACATAGACACCGAAAGCTGTATTAAGGTAAAAAAAATCTGCCATATATTTATTGGCCTTGCCCTCTATAATAATTTCGAACTAAGGTCGTTATTTCGCAAATGCCTGGACGCTTGGGTTTTGTTCTTCTCAAAAAAAAAAATAAATAAATAAAAATAAAATTAGTTTACACTTGAAATGAAAAAATCAACATTTGTAACACAACAATATATAACAACATAGTTCTTAGAATTTGACTATAGTGTAGAATTTGGCATAGAATACACCATAGAATATGACTGGCGCCAAAATACTGTACGAGTGAGGTGACGGCGTTGTCGCTGAGTGTAGTCCGGCCTGCGTGTGTGAAGGAAGCGTAGATCAATGCTTGATATAAGCGCCTCAAGGCGTTGCTAAAGAGGTAAGCTGAGACAACAGAATCTAATCAAACTTATTTGATTTTCCATTTTCTATAATGCAATGCAATATTGATAATAATCAAGTGATATGCCCTAACTCCGAACAACATTCTGCTGCATTCAAACGAAGTCTCGATGAAAGTAGAGCAACGACTGCAATTCTGCATGATAGCTTGATATAAGAAGATTTCCTACTGTTCAAGCATGAACATGCCTCATAAATAAACATTAAAAAATAGGCAATAGTCGATAACCTGCGCGTTATCTGAAGCCAAGTAATAAACATGTCATCCCTTTACTGCAGCGACCAACGCAGCAAGTAATAAAAATGTAACGCGAGACGTGAGAACGGCTTAGCGATCGAAAAGGGACACTTGACAAACATCTGTGCACTTGTGTGCATGGAATTATTATAGCCTTCCAGTGCCTGGAAGTATTTTTAAGGTATATAAGCACTAGGATTTTAAGGAATAAACAGTTCAAATTTTGAATTCGGTAAATGTGGAGTGTTTCATTTCGACTCTCTAACACCTACTTTAGATTTAATTTTGGATTTGACCAACAAACGAGAAAACAAACTTATATTTCACTGTCTTAGCTTCGTGCAAAGATCACAAGTAATCAGACATAAATAAACAGACTCATCAGAAACCATAAGCAAGAACGCAACATCGTTGGAGCGACACCGTTGAACTTGCAGACGGACAGAAAGACAATAAAAACCATTTCTTTAAGAAAACAAAGAAAGCAAAGCTCTTAGACGAAATCAACAACGATCCGCCGCGCGCAGCACCTCTAAATCAAAGCCTATGAAATATCAGCCGAAAATGGCGGCCAATACAATTTAATGTTTCCATCTGTCAATATTATAGAAATTTGCAAGCGCCCTCAACTGCTACCCGAGAAAATCCCCAAAACGTACATTACAAAAAAAAAAAAAAAAAAAAAAAAAAAAACGTCCAAAACAAAAATCTCGATAAGGAAAATGTTTCGAATTTAATGTGAATATAGACCAAAATATTGTTAATTAATTAGTCAACTTATTGTCTCTTATCTATCTATCTGCTCCCCAGAAAAATAGAAAAAAATGCACTCACGATGCAACTAGGAAAAATTATTAAAAATCTACTACAAGTTATAACAGCGATTAACCATTGTCTGCAAACATATTTTAACAAATTATGAGTGTCCAAGAACTCACAAATAAAGGAAATATTGAAGGAATTTTTCATGAATTTTAAATACACAAATATTTGACTGATTTGATAGCAAAGAAACATAAGTCGGGCTTCCCTTCCTGACGCTATAACTTCAGCTACTCACTGTACTCTGCTCAGTTAATTTCATTTCAACAGCAGGCATTGTGTTCACTGTGAAATTGAGGTGCCTCTGGATCGGATTGTTACAATATAACATTAATTTTGTTTTCTCAGTATTCTTCCGGCTTTCCTGATCAGTGGCGATTGGAACCGCTCATCAGCAATCTTGGGAGTCAGGAGAGGACCTCTTCAGCACAGATTATAGCCACTGACAATCCTACTGGATTCCCAGACCACAATGGAAGTTGAAAATCGCCTCTCATCATCGATGAGACTCCAGTATGTGCTGGTTTCCACCAAGTCTAACATTGCAGCGACAGAAATTCGACTAGATTTTATGGACTCCTTTGCATAAGTATTTTTTTCAAACGCTTTCGGAGGTCAAAGCGAGAAATATTTTCATTCATTTGCTTACCAGTTGAGGAGAAGACATTTCTTAAGTGAAAAAGCGTTAAATAATTTTATTTTTAAGGAAAATATGTGATAATACTTTATTTATGTATTTGCATATATGTATATAAATGTATGTATTACAAAAGTGTAACGTGTTAAATTATCAAATCTTATTTAAAAATAAACTTTAAAATTATTTGGCTTGAAATTAATAAACAAAAATTTGTTCGTGTGTTTAATTACAATTTGTCGCTTTTACAATAAATATCCGTCTTCAGAGCGATACATCAGGGCATTGGCAACAGGAATTTCAGGTTCAGTAGGTGCCTTCTCCTTAAGCGTCTAGTTTGGGTGCTGTTGTCAATTAGATTAACAGAAAGTAAGCTTAGTCTTGGCTATCTAGCCTCTGGAGGTACCTACCACAAAGTCTGCGCATTTCACCACGTATCGAGGTGCATCCGCAGGCTTTTCTCCATTATTGAATGTCGTTAGTCCAGATGGGCTTCAAGAGAAGAATGGCTAAACAAAAGTATTTTGACATTGCATACTTCTTTAACAAAGTGAGAGAAAACGTTAAAATTGGAGATCGAGAAACAAAAATATTAATACAAAAAAAACCCTCCCTTTTGAATGTGAATGTGCCTGTGCGAGAAAACATTTACTTGAAAAAAAAAAAATCATTAAACGTAGCGTGAGTTTGTCATAGTTGGAATTAAACATTGTTGCAACTTTGTTAATCATGCAAGATTGCAGTCGTTGCTCTACTTGCATCGAGATGTCATTTGAAAATATGTACGTCAGTGTTGTCTATCCCAGCAGAATGTTGTACGGTATTAAGGCATATCACTTGATTATTATCAATATCGTAGTCACTTTGCATTGCCAATGCTGAAATGGAAAATGTTGTTAATCAAATAGGTTTGATTAGTTTCTGTTGTCTCAGCTTACCTCTTTAGTAGCGCCTTGAGGCGCTTATAAAGTTCTACTACTTATAAAACTAGCCCTGATGATAGTGATGGTATTCATTTAATGATGTGACTTAATCGATTATTATCTTTATTATCTATCAACAGCCCCGTAGCCATCGATTTGGTTCTCCACCATTTTTTTTAAAACCATTTTGAGGTGATTCCTGGCAATAAGAATTGGCAACATTGTCCGGGTTATCTCGCCCAGTACTGGGAACTGTTTTGGAAATTTACTAATGCCTAAGCTTATGTTTTACAAAATATTAGCATAGTTAGGTCTCAATTTACAGGTGGATGCTTAGCAGAGCTAGACAGTAGTTAGTTAACACTAACAATGTTAAAAATGTAAACAAACAAAATACAAAATACAAAATCTGAGTGTGAATTGGCAAGTGAAATCAAAAATTAAAAATAATAAAGAAATTAATGAAGTAAGTCTAATCAAGATAAGTAAACTTAATGCTAACAATTTATATTCTTAACTATTAACTATTTACTATTTACTATTTACAGCGTAATGGATCCTGGATGGTGTGGCAGTGAGAATTTAATCTTTGATAATTTTCGGTAATTTCCTGGATTTTGTCACCTTGCCATTGGTTTTGGTTTGCCGCCGACCGCTGCCCTGCGCGCTTTGCACTCCCAAGAGTTTGCACGGCTAGCATGCGACGAAGGCTGGACAAACACTAATGACGGGCCGTACTCGCCATCGCATCCACCATTTTGGCCATTTTGGACAATGTTGTCCAAAAGGACAGGCGATAGCGAGTCTCCGGTTAAATCTATCTCGCTCAGTACTGGGTACTATTCTGGGAATGTAATGGTGCCTAAACTTATGCTATAATTTTACATAGTTAGGACTCGATTTACATTTGTATGCTTAGCAGAGCTAGGCAGAAGTTACTTAACACTAGACTTTTAAAAATGTAAACAAACAAACTTATTCTAGAAATTTGAATGCTGAAATGACAAAATTAAGAAAAATATAAAGAAAAAACTTAAAACTAAGCTATTGATTGGTTTAAATTTACAGGGGAGGGGAAATATGTACAGGTAAGTAAATCTAATCAGGGTAAGTAATCTTAATACTAACAATTTACATTCTTAACTATTAATCTATTATCTACTATTTACAGTGATGTCTTCGGATGTCATCAGCAGTCAGTTGGCAGCCTGGCAGGTGGAGTCCGGGCACTCTTATACGTGTTCATAGGACAAACAGGTTTGCTGAGTCGCCGTTATGTGATGGCACCGATTCAGGAGTGGCGGGCAGAAAAAAACGAATGCATTGGTTGAAGGATAGGCACTGCATCAGGATGATGGTGGCAGCGTCGATACTGAGTGGCATCTAATCAATAGAGTTTATGATATTATTGATTGAACGGACAGTGAGTATATAGGACTCTACAATTGTATGTAAACATACAACTGTAATTGTTTTATTGCATACGAGAATGCCGACGGCACTTTCGCATGCAATATTTGCACAATTTTATGCATTAATGGCTTTACAATACTTTTAGGATCTTCATTTCGTATTGTTTGTCGACAGCTGGTAGGATGCCATCATGCTCGTAAGATGGACGAGCTTGTCCAGTTTCTCCTCCAGGCTTTTTGACTGAGATGCAGCAGCTATGCGCGTGCGCTGCTCCTCGAGCATCAGGTCAATCAGCATGTCCAGTTTTTGGTTGGAATCTACTGATGGAATGGCGAGACTGGATAATTGGATTATCAGCAACATTTTCAGTGTCGATGGCAGTTTGTTGACGCTGTCGTTGTGTCTACAACGCCTTTGTTGTAATAGCACTTGGTGTAGTGGTTGTTGTGTTGATTGTTGTTGTTGTGGCTGTTGTTCCAGCTGATTCATATGCTGTTGCAGCACTTGCTGTAGTGTTTGTTGTTGTTGTTGTATTAGTGGCTGTTGTTTTGTGTGTTCATTTCTAATTGACTGCTGTTGCTGGCAGGTATGCCAAGTCAAAATTTGAAAAATACGTAGCCAGGCTCCAAGATCTACGTGTTTTTCCGTAGCACAATTTTGATGAAATACGTAGATCTACGTACTTTTTTTAAAGCTTAAAAACAATCAAAAAAACTAACAAATTATACATATTAATTTATGGAACTGGAAACAGTTGCCCCAAATGTGCAATAGATGGTAGCTTTGCTTTCAAACTATTGTTGAGAATTGTCGCTGGATTTAAAAAGTGTAAACTTTTGATTTTCTGCAGCTCCTCATCCTCAAAGGAAACCCGATTTTGTAGTTGCCTGAAACTTTCAATATAAAATTGAAGGCAGGAGTTTTGAGTCTCGATGATTTCACCTCGTTCCAGATTATGATTTTTTTGCCAACAAAGCCGCAAAGTTTCCTCCGAAATACGTATTTTTAAGGGCAAGTAGTTCTCATCGTTGGCGAAATCAATCTTTAGTAATTCTTCATCAGGTAATAATAAAAACTCAGATTTTAGAAAGCACTCCACTATTGTCTTCTAAACTGCAAGAACATTTTCGTAGAACAAATGCAATTTTGAACTTTCTGACTGAATTTCCTTGTTTAAATTGTTGAAATACGGCAGCACAAATTTCAGAAACTCCAAATACAGTTCTGTCGTCGAATCTAAGCACATTTGGAGAATCGGCTCTGCAGATTTTAACTGGTCATTCAATGCAGCTCCTTGAAAGTAAAGTTTTAACGCAGAAAGCTGTTCTAACCGCCTTTCAACTATTTGAAGCAGAGATAGCCACCTTGTTTGTCCGATATGTTAAAGTTTGTGTGGTTTCACATTAACGAAAGACTGAAACTCCTTATAGTCTCCGATACGTTTTGGGCTTTGCAATTTTTTGCAAGCATAAGAAGCGCAATTTCAACCACAAATTGTAAAGCGATTGTAAGCCATGCCAATCTTTTTTGCAATTTAGCGCTGCTAACCCATTGAAAACGGAATTTAGTGCTGTTAACAAAATATAAATCATATCTTTATTTAATTCATAATATATTGATATTACCCAAAAATTTTAGTTTTTAGGGTATTTTGCAATATTTTTAAAAAGTACGTAGTTTTAGTCTCTTCGCACGTAGGCACGTAGATCTCCTTCTAAATACGGAGATCTACGTGATCTACGTGATCTCTCACGGTGTCCTCGACAAACTCCCACTTTATCAAATGAATTTTATCCATTTGAATTTGCATACATTCAATCTCTTTACATTCGAAAACAGATTTACAAGTTGCATTACTAAGACCAAAATTACCATATTACCTTTCACGGAGTTAGATTATTAACTCTTTATCAAACTCCATGCATTTTTTCTAATTTTAAGTTCCTGTGATACGAATTGAGCCTCTTGAAAGTGCAATCCTTACGAATCCACTGCTTGAACTCGTCATCTTGCAGCCAGGCATAACGAAAACTTTGGCATGTTGTTCCGGTCACAATCAGCAAACACATTTAAATACATGCTGCGGTATTTTAATCGTAATTTGAGAAGACGATGACAAAAAAGTATACACAATGTTTTTGCACTCACGAGGAATATAGAAATTGCTAGTTTTTCATAATAAAATTGATCTAGCCACTAAATAGCCAAACTGGCAGCACTGCCAGCTAATCACACTCGGCGACAGCTACAAACGCAGTCGACTCGCTAAAACGGGACTTACGCATGCGATAAGCACAGGAAAAAAATAATAATAATACTAAATAATAAATAATAATAATAACAATAATATATAATAATAATAATAATAAATAATTGTCAAATACTCAGAACGCACCAACACACACTCAGCCCACGCCCGCTCAGAAGTGTTGCTAGATTTGTTCAAAGTCAGCATAAGCTAGATTGAAGGAAAAAATAAGCAAGAATAAGCTAAAATTGTAATTTTATTGAAATATTTATAATGATATTCATGAAATTATGTTATCAATTTGTTTGTTTTGCAATTTAGTTTTAACTATATTAACTAAATACGCGTTCAACAGCAGCATTTTGTCCATGGAAGCGATAGCATATGTGTATGTTTGCAGACAATGCACTATGGGTAAAAATCCTAAAATTTTGGCAAAAATGCAAATATTTTTCTCAGTAGACATTAAGACAATTTTTACAAAATTTTCAAGACATCCCTTAATGTTTTGAGCTTCGTCAAAGTTAGCTGATTCAGAGTTGCATGGTAAATCGAAAAAAGTGCTTGAGATTATTCTCGACTTTGAACCTGAATATATCTTTGTAGGTTGCAATAGTGGACAAGTTTTGTTATGGAAAAATATCAGGGAGGTATTTAAATGAGATTCTTACAATTTATTTTGTTGTTCTGTGATTTATTGGTCAATTGTGCAACATGTTGCTGCGTGCATTTTAAGATCAAAACTAATATTTAAATTTGCGTTTCGTCAGACATAACTTTTGACCTGTCAAATGCATTTGAAATGTTGAAATCACAAATTGTATACGAATGTTTGCTAAATCCAATATTAAAAAGACATCTTGCCCATTTTGCCCCTTCATGAAATAATCGACATGTTGCAGCTACAAATGAGTTTAGCAATTCCATTCTGCTGGAAGTGTGGAACAGCAACAAGCGACAATATAGTGCAATAAATGATTATATGGCCAAACAAAATAAGTGAAGACAACAAATCGGAAGATAAACTTAAAATTATTGAGCAAAATTGTTATGAATTATGTACGCTTACTCGTTGATGATTTCTATAGAACATGCAACTACTATAAATGATTTTGGAATTCTATCAAACCTAATTTTGTCATTTCGTGGATTCTCTTCCATATTTCGTATGGATTTTTTCCCTGAGAAAACAACATTTGAATGTTCCTTATCTACACGTCTTCATTTGCAGTAGACCAAAACGTCTAGCTTTTTCCGTTTAGCGATTCTAATGGACTAAACTTAGTCATTCTATTCATTGCCAATTGAGAATCAGGCAATGCATCCTGCCACGATCTCTGATTTGTTTACCTTAATACAGCTTTCAGTGTCTATGTTAAGTGTGATAAAACAAATAAACAAATTTCGTAAATTCCTTCAAGTTATTCTGCCATTCACTGAAATAGTTATGTCAATATGTAATTTATGGCGTAGTATATCTATCCCGCCAAAAAGATGCAACTCTGCCTGCACTCTTCCAACAACACACTGGTTCCGCTTGTATGAAGCAGCGGCGATAATTACTTTTTACGGAGATAGCGGGCTGGAATTTTTTACAAATGCACTATGAGCTAATTAAAAGTCAAATTTATAATTATTATGACTAAATCGCTCGACTTTAAGATACATTGATAGCTAGGAAGGTTTGGTTTTTCTTGTCAAGCAATTCGACGGCGTTTGGCTCTCGCTGAACTCTCAGAAAAGGGCAATTTGGGACGTCCACAGTCTTTCTTGTTAATATGAACGTTTTCTTCCAACTTTGGTGAAACCAGCACCGATTCCTTTCCTGAGAGCCATGTCTGCCAAAAAATTAAAGTGTTGGGTGAAAGAGTGGATTTTTAAAAGAGATGAAAGAGAAGTGCATCAGAACCTATTAAAAGAGCTACAACTTGGCGATGAAACACACTATTACAATTTGTTTCGCATGTCAGTCAGTGATTTCAAATTTGTATTAGAAAAAGTAAAAAGCTAAATAACTAAACAAGACATTGTAATGCGTCTTGCGATTCCACCAAATGAGCGATTAGCCCTGACATTGCGTTTTAGCCACGGGTATGTATTAAATATAATTAACTTTTTTATGAACTTTTAATTAATATGTTTATTGATGTAATTTTATTTTTTACAGGTGATTCATATTATTCTCTGATGTTTCCTTTTCGCATTCCTGTGAGTACGGTTGCAAGCATTGTGCCGGAGTGTTGTCGAGCTGTATATGAATGCCTTAGAAGAGAATATCTTTTAATTTTACTGTTTACAGGTGATTCACATCATTCTCTGATGAATTTCAACATTTTTTTATGTCGCCTGATGGTGAAGTCTCATGGCAATATAAACCTATATGAAATAAGCAATTACTCTGATATTTTCAATAAATTGTATTACTTACCAAATTTTGAATTTTACAATTATTTCTGTCGTCATTTTTAATGAATTTAAGCGCTTTGCTTGCTGCAATCAATATTGCATTCAGTAGCAATCGACTGAAAGGAAACAGCCCATGCAAACAAGCAAGCAACTGACGCAACCAAGTTTTCGGCAAAATTTTGTATTCAGACGTCAAGCAAAAAAAGCTGCTGCAAACAATTATTGCAAATGTTTTGATTGCAGCAAAATGTTTGCACTCGTGTTCAAACGTGCAAATTTGATTGCAGCAATCAGCTTTACGTTTGCTCCAAAACTCGGGTATTTTTTTACAACTATAGTTCAAGCATTTTTCCAAATTATTCGATTCGTGCTTGTAGCCCTTGCTTATAATATTGCTTTGAAAAAAAGAAAAAAAAAAAAACAGATTATTTTGGGACATTTCTCTGCATTGGACCCGGTTTCATTTACCCACCCACCACCAAAAAGCATAAGAGCCTAAAGCAAAAAATCAAATCAAAATAATTATATTAAAATTAAACTAGATAAACAAACAGAAACAAGTAAGAACGTTGCAGTTGCAACTAACTGCGAAATACTCTGTTCCCATAGGCACATTTTATTTATTTAATAAACATTTCATTAACGAAATATTTCGGCAATTAGCAAACGTATAGCAATGCCTTATTTGGTTTTAGTTAACGAGGCTCAGATCAGGGCAGTGGCGCTGGTGGTAAGCGCTATGCAAGCTATACTTAGATGCATGGGTTCGAATCCCAAAGCAAACTTTTTTCCAAAAACTATTATTTTTTAATATTTTGTTATATTTGTATATTTAATATTTGCATATTTATTATAAAATGCTTGCTGCCAATTGATAATAATTTATAAACATACGCATATGAATTGTGCATTTAGGCAAAAACTAAAACAACTTTTCCGATTTGCCACGCTGCTTGCTTGGCAAGCAGTTTTTCTATGCATGCATATATGTATGTATGTATGTATGTATATACACAGATGTTTGTATTTGTGTATACACATCCAAGTGTGTATACATATTGCAAGAATTGCGATTGTATTGTTTTGTTTTGTCACAAGCTGCTGATCAGCTGTGAATTTACTTAGGTTTAGCTAACGATTACATGTTAGTTTCAAAAGACCTGGGTTCGAATCCCGCTGGCAACTTTTTATTTATTAATCGAAAACTTATAAATTTTATTTTTTAAATTCATTAATATTATTATATTTATGTTAAAATGTTTTCTGCCATCTTAGAAATTACTACTAAGCTATTATATGCATGAATTATGCAGTTGGCCATAACAAACTTCTTTGCCGATTTGCCACGCCCTTAGTGGGCAAATTTTTACACTTTATAATTCGGAAGCATACATGAGTATATGATCAAATTTCAAGTCTCTAGCTCTAATATTGCCGAAAATATTGCGTTCATACGGACATTGCACAAAACCAATAGACTCTTTGTCTTTAGTATTTATCTCTAATAGTTTCTGAGATCGACGCGTCTTCCACGCCTTCTTATGATTGCAACATACTTTTAACAAAACCATCGCATTTACTATCAAGGCCACTGCCTTATTTAAGATACTGTTGGCTGGCTGTCTGTATGCATGGAATAAACGCTGAATATACACATACATATGCACATATGAATATACGTATGTATGTACGCACGTGCATATGTACATACAGATATGTACATATCTGTATGTATATGTACATATATATGTATATGTATATGTATATGTATATGTATATGTATATGTATATGCATATGTATATGTATATGTATATGTATATGTATATGTATATATGTATTCGATAAAAAATGTTATAAAAATATAAGAGCTGAAAAAAACTATTTCATTTGGCTTAAAAGCTAGATCTCTCGCTTTCCGATAGTTTCAAATGGCATCAGCTGTTCCAATTGGCAACTCTGTCTACAGAGTTGCACAACATTATGTAATCGATGCAGGCCTCCAAAAGGGTATAAAAGGCAACAACTTTCGCTTGAGAGCTCATTCTATCTGTGGCTTGCCCACAATGCAAATTTACAGTTGATTTGCAATATAGAATCTTAGAATTCATGAGGATTTAAAACTCTGAATTCTATCATTTAACTCATAGTAGTTAAATGACTTTTCGCACATTAAATTTGTGAAAAGTGGAGATTTTGTTCCGTTCTATAAGAACTAACACTGAGCGTACTGCCAGTTGTTTGGAACACAATTTTTTTTTTTTTTTTTTTTTTTTCCTCAAATATTGATAATTGCGCGTTGCATAAGCAGCCATTATTATCAGTTCTTCGGAGGAGGAGTAAACATTCACATCGATGCCTCGCATCGAAGGCAACAGTTGTGGCAGATATATTTGACTCTTTGAAGAAGAGTGCTGTTGCTTGAGCAATACCTCAAGGGAGCCTTATTATCCATATCACGGATATGGCTCAGCTATGAATGGAATGTTTTTAGTATAATCCGAGTATTTTTGGAGTTAACAAGCACTTGCCGCCCACTGAGTGGCGAGCCGGCGCACTAGCTCTCGTTCACAATTTTCGCTCTATTCGCCACGCTCTCAATTCCAATTTGTTGGGCCTGGTCCTTGGCCATCTGCTGCTGGTTCAACAACATTTGCGACGGCTGCGGCTGCTCCTCTTGCTGTTGCTGCTGCTGCTGCTGTTGTTGCTGTTCTTGGCTCTAAAGATAATGTTCTGCAGCAAAGTCCTTCATCAGAGGCAAATACCTGATGAGGAAATTGAAATGGGAGTCTCCCACGTGCAACGCGCCAAATCCTGCTGCTCCTCACGCACCAGACAAGCTTCCACTTGCTGCGACACAAGTCCACTTTGAGGACCAGCGCATCTGCCATGCAGCGCCATTGCCGCATCCTCTCCGCGTGGAGAGGATGCGCGGGCGAATGCTCTGGCGCATGCTCTGGCGCCCCACAGTGCTGGGCGCTGTTTAACCTCGTTGATCAGCCTGTGCATGTCCATTTGCCTGCGTCTACGCATGGTTCGCGGTACAAAAGCATCGCTTTCACCGCTCGCCTCGCTGATGTTGCCGAAGTCAACATCAGACATCTTAAGCGTGATTGGATTTAATTCTTTTGATATCCCTTCAATATTTCCTTTATTAATGAGTTCTTCTAATTTCTTCATGAGGGCAATTTGTGCCTTTTTCCCTATTTTTCTGGGGAGCAGAGTTTGGAATATCCAGACTTTCTTTTCTATCTTCACTTCCATAGATAAGAGACTATATTCACATCAAATTCGACACATTTTCCTTATCGAGATTTTTGTTGTCTGCCCATCGTAACGTACCTTTTGGGGATTTACTTGGGTAGTAGTTGATGCGCTTGCAACCATCAGACATCTTAGACGTGATAGGATTTAATGGAAAATATCCATCTGCCACGCAGCGGGAATACAACGCTGACAAGTGCTCGCTTTAACCATATCTCCAGTTATGCCATCCAAACCTTGGCGATGCACTCCTCAATCTCAAAAGATTCAAGGGCTGGCGGTACTCCATGAGGAACAGAAATGTCCACTGGTCTCTCTCCAGCTGAGCAGGACATTTGCACAGTCGTGCCATGTTACAACTGTCTGGTCATTCCAGCGAAGGCAACCAAAATCGTTGCACTTCTTGCTTGTTGCCGTTGCCTGGGCATATCTTGTATACAGATCCCCATGGATCATCTTCAGATATCTTCACCAGTCCTCTTCCTTCGCCTTCAGCATCATCCTCTCGTATTCCTTTCGGATGATGGACCTAAAATACGAGGCGAGTGAACTGACTCGACTGCTCATAATCCAATTTGCTAACAGTTCACACCGCTGCCTGTTCAGGTCATTGTTTTTGGCGCTAACGAGTTTCGGGAGTATCACGATATAAAATATTTTAAGAGTGAATTTTTTGGTTTTACTACTCGTCAAAGTATCTGGTTACAGAAATCGATCGATACAGTTTTTGGAGTGCATGTTTCGTGCTGCAGAATATCGTTTCCATATAATATTGCGAATATTGATAAATGCGCATTGTATTGTTCTTGCAATGATTGAGAATCGGAAGTATCACGATATAAAGTATTTTAAAAGATTTATAAATACAAATTTTTCACTATTCATTTGGCAATCCTTAAATTACATAATAGTCAATCGTATTGCCCTTGTTCGGAAGCATCACGATATAAAATATTTGTTCTGTATGATCTTGGCAATGCCAAGTCGTGGTGTTGTGCACGTTTATCGCATCGTTGTGATCTTTATGACGATTTCATTTCTGACGGGAGAGTATCCTGCCGTGATTTGCCCTAATATACAAAGTATAACGAAGCTGTTGCTGGGGAGTTTGTTTATGGTGTGATCGGAGAGTTTTTGGAGTTTTATTTGTTTATGCGTCTAAAATTTATTTTGACTGGGTGTTTCGTGTTGCAGAATATTGTTTCCATAAAAGGAATCCTGCCGAAGTCCTCGAAATTAATGGTAATTAAAATACCTTAATATAGTAGGGGTTGATCACTGTCTTTTAGCTTGACAGTAAATGACATTAATAAATTTGCTTATATCGTACAATGGTAGACAAAAGTATTTTGATAACGCATTGCATTGTATTTGCATTCGTAATTTTATTTATGTATTGGCAATGGTATATCTATATGAATATGCATGTATTTGTATTTTTATATATACATATACGTATTTGTACAACAACGGATTGCAGCCGTCGTCAACGAATTCGCTCGCACTCAGACAGCATGCAGACGACCTCCTGGTCATCTACGATAACTATAGCTTTGTTGTGGCGGTCGGAGAATACTCGCATGCCTGACGGTAGTCCGGTGATTCTTCCTCCTGGGTCAACATATGGCTCTTGTAACAGTGCAAAACTTTGTTCTTGTGCTCCTCATCCGTACTCCCAGCTCAATGACAGCAGTTTGTTTGGATGAAGCTAAACATTGTTAGTGTCTAGGTGCGCCGCCCTCGCAAGCACTGCGGCGTATACTGGACTGGATCCGTGAAAGCATACGATGCCCACAGGGAAGCCCCTTGAAATTGCAGTTCCTGCAACGCACAGGATTGCTGCAATCTGACGCACGGTGTCCTTCCTGTCTACATTGTCTGCAAATGATATTTTTGATCCTGCACTGCATTAATGGCTTTACAATACTTTTGGGATCTTTATTTCGTATTGTTTGTTGACAGTTGGTGGGATGCCATCAAGCTCATAAGATGGACGAGCTTGTCCAGTTTTTCCTCCAGGCTTTTTGACTGTGATGCAGCAGCTACTACTTCAATACTCCATCCTCCAACTATCTCCATAAGTTGAGATCTGGAGTTCTCTTCAATGAGTAGCAGCAAGTCGTCAGCGTATGCACTTAAAGTGCAGTGCGCTTCAAGTCGTCGCAGAAGGACGTCCATTAAAATGTTCCAAATAAATGGACCACTAACATCGATACTCACTTCACCAAAATTGTTGACAATGCAAGCTTTTCGGTCCGAAAAGAAGCTGCGCCAGATCTCAGTCTCCCTGCATCCAAGGTCCCATTCCACATGATCGAATGCTCCTTTGAAGTCTATAAAGACTCCAAGCACGTATCGAGCCGAGCGGGCTTCGACACTGCAGACGACATGCCTCCAGGCATCCTCCACGCAACGTCCGGGGCGAAAACCGAATTGCCATCGATTCTCGTCCGTGAGCACCTCTTTCACTCGGTTCACCATGATCCCTTCCAGCACTTTGCCGAAAACTGGCAGCAGGCAGATGCCTCGATAGGACGCTGGATCGCTCCTGTCCTTGTCAAGGCCTTTGAGGAGCACAACCACACGCGGGCGCTTCCACTCAAATGGAAAATATCCATCTGCCAGGCAGCGGGAGTACAACGCTGACAAGTGCTCGGGTATAGCTCGCCAAGGGCTGGTGGTACTCCATGAGGAACAGAAATGTCCCCATGGGTCATCCTGGTGCTCACCGATATATCTTCTCCAGTCCTCTTCCTTCGCCTTCAGCATCATCCTCTCGAATCCCTTTCGGGTGGATCTGAAATACGAGGCGAGTCCACTGACACTATCTTCTGAGCGCGCGGCGTGCGTCAGTGAGAGCGGCATTCCACCAACCCACACGACGTCTGGCCAGCGGTTGTCGACGCCCAAACACAGTGTCGCTCACCTGATGAACCAGGGAGCGGAGTGAGCATCAGATGCCATCAGACGAAACTCCTCCAGAGGGACCTCTATTGGTGCAGTCCTACGCTCATCACCAAAACGCCGCCAATCAGCATTCTGGAGTTTCCACGAGGGCTCAGGAGCATAGCTCTCAACTGTACAGTCCGGATTAAGTGATACCACAACAGTAATAATGTTGTGGTCACTTAAATCCCACTCGCTTACACTCCACTCCTGCGCAGCCCACGTAGATGCTGAATCACTGGCGATAGTAACATCGATATCGCTCCGTGCACGGCGATTATCAAACGTGTACACACTACTGCGGACATTTAAAACACTGGCTCGACTACACATAACCCAATTTGCTAACAGTTCACACCGCTGCCTGTTCAGATAGCCCGAGAGCGCTCGGTTAGCTTACTGAACCACAGGGGGGATACTGCGTTCGCATCAAGGTTAAAGATGACAGGCGTGCTACTGACTAGCAGCAGCACCGCATCTATGTACAGTAGGTACGGTTCCAAATCAGTGTTAAATTGGCAGTATGCGGAGGTGAGGAAAATCGAGCCGTGTTTTCCTGACACACTCACGCATACGCCAAATTCGGTGATAAGCTCGGAGACAGGCATGCAGACGACCTCCTGGTCATCTACGATTACTACAGCTTTGTTGTGGCGGTCGGAGAATACTCGCATGCCTGACGGTAATCCGGAGATTCTTCCTCCAGGGTCAACGTAAGGCTCCTGGAGCAGTGCGAACTTTGTTCCCGAGTTCCTCATCCGGACTCCCAGCTCGATGACAGCAGCGTCTAGTTGCCACCCTCGCAAGTACTGCGGCGTATACCGGACAAACCGCTGCGAGCATACGATGCTCACAGGGCAGTCCCTTAAAGTGGCAGTTCCTGCAACGCACAGGATTGCTGCAACTTGACGCTCGGTGTCCTTCTCGTCCGCATTGCCGGTAAATGATGTCCTGCATCCTGCACTGGGCCGCCCTATGGTCAAAACCGACGCACCTAAAGCATGCGTAGGATGGCGTCATAGGGCGCCAGTGGAAGGCAAACCATTCAACATAGATCTTCTCGCTATCCTCCAATATATCCAGGGCCTTTTGATCCATCTCTAGTTGCACGTTGACCGTGGGTCCAGAGGCGCTACTCCATGGCTTCGGTGTAAGGCTGCTGTCTACATCCTGAACAACCACCTTCGGCCTGGGCGAAGCATTCTGCTTCACCTCAAGTCCAACCTCCTTGAACTTCGGATTAGCAACCACAATTCTCAGCTCACTTGTCGACGGTGTGCGGATGATCGCACCACCACGCTTCAGTTCACGCACCTCGTGTATACGAACACCGAGGGCGAGAGCAACCTCCTTGCGAACACGCTCGGCAACTTGCCGAGGTGTCTCCTCCGGGTCGTTGCTCGTCACAATTGCTGACCACGTTTCCGCAACTTTGCGGATTCGAGGAGCAGCAATCGTAACAGCGGGAGCGACTGTGGTTGCAGCAAAAGCAGCATACGAAGCGACGAGAGGGGCGGCTCTATCAATTGCAGCACCGCTAACAACTTGTGGAGTAGCAACCTGAGGGCAAAGACGCTGGAGCGTCTCTAACTCCTTTGTCTTTCCATACAATTCAATAACTAACTCCTGATACTTTGCAGATATATTTAACACTTCTATTGCAACTTCACATGGCACATCACTGCAGATCACCACATCCCTCAACTTCTTCTCAATTGTTTGCACGCGTTGTATAAACAAGTTTGCACTAATTGACTCACCTGAAGAAGCAAAAGCAATGGAAGCAATAGAAGCAACAGAGGCAGCAGGAGCAGCAGAGGCATCAAGTGGCGATTCTTTATCTGATACTACTTTGCCATCTTTGGTCACAGGAGGCTTTCTAGATCCTTTTCTACGCATGATCCTCGCTGATGTTGCCGAAATCAACCTCAGACATCTTAGGAGTGATTGGATTTAATTCGTTTGATATTTCCTTTATTTGTGAGTTCTTGGACACTCATAAATTGCTAAAATATGTTTGCAGACAATGGTTAATCGCTGTTATAACTTTTAGTAGATTTTCAATAATTTTTCACAATTTAGAACAAATGTGTTCCTAGTTGCATCGTGAGTGCATTTTTTGTGCCTTTTCCCCTGTTTTTCTGGGGAGCAGAGTTTGGAATATCAAACGGATAACTGTAGTTTCTGAGCTATTATATACATACATAGTACATGCATACATTTTCGACTAGGCTATACCCCTTTTATACGAGAATCCAATTGAGTGGAGAGCACGGCTTTTACATGCACATCTTTGTATATGTATCTTTCAGATGTTGCAGAAGATTTGGACTTGGTTTTTTAATTGACAATTTCTTAGTGGTTTTTGGAGTAGTTGTTTCAATAATATGGAAATGTTAAATTGTATTGGCCGCCATTTTCCGCTGATATTTCGAAGGATTTGATTTACAGCTGCTGCGCGCGGCGGATCGTTGTTGATTTCTTCTAAGAGCTTCGCCAGCCGCACTCGATCTGCTTGAATAGACATTTTACGTCTCTTTCGAATGGTGAAATTCATGGAGTCCAGCGGAGAGTCGAACTTGCCACGGTTCTTTCCAGCCAGTTGATTTGCAATTAAGAATTCATGAGGATTTAAAACTCTGATTTCTATCATTTAACTCATAGTAGTTAAATGACTTTTCGCACATTAAATTTGTGAAAAGTGAAGAGATTGTTCCGTTCTATAAGAACTAACACTGAGCATATTGCCAGTTGTTTGGAACACATTTTTTTTTTTTTTTTTCTCTCACATTTAAATGTGAAGAAAGAGTTCCGTTCTATATGAACTAACACTGAGCATATTTCCAGTTATTTGGAACATTAGGGTACATTTGAAATCCTCCCAGCATGCAACACGCTGCCCAATAAATAGAGCTATCTCGTTCATCATGGATATGAAAAGTAGAACGATGGTGTTGCTGGGGATTTTGCTTATGGCGTGATCGGAGTGCTTTAGAAATTAACAATTTTATTTGTTTATCCGTCTAAAATGAATTTTGACTGGGTATTTCGTGTTGCTGAATATCGTTTCTATAAACTATAATATTGCGAATATTGATAATTGCGCGTTGCATAAGTAGCCATTATTGTCAGTTCTTCGGAGGAGGAGTAAACATTCACATCGATGCCTCGCATCGAAGGCAACAGTCGTGGCAGATATATTTTCCTCACTATCATTTGACTCTTTGAAGAAGAGTCCTGTTGCTTGAGTAATACCTCAAGGGAGCCATATTATCCATATCACGGATATGCGAGGAATGGCATGTGATTTGCTGTCTTGCATATCTAGTGCGGCGGCCGATATTTGCACGTCGTGCTCTCGGCATTTTGGACTATGGACAGACTGGTGAATTTAACCTCAAATGCACGATCCACATAATTTACACAGTCCAACTTACCACCTTAAGAACAAATGCCTGCTGTTGAAGTTGAATAAAAATTTTTTGATTGTGTTTTTATTTTTATTCGTAGAAATTCGCTTTGTACAAAAGCGAACTGAACAAACCAAATTTTGAACAGCCAGATATCGTACGATTCGATGTCAAGGCCTACTTAATTCAGAGTATAAAAAAGCATACAATTTACTGTTTAATATAGTTTGGTTTTTATAGCGTCAGGAGGGACTTATTTTTATATTTTTCTTTGCTTTAAAGCTCACTTAGCCCGAGACCTTTTGCAACAAATGCAAAACCGTGTAAATAGGTTCGTGGGTTCCGATGCGCATCTTGAGTGGTGGCGATTCCTTACCTGAAACCACCTTGCCATCCTTGGTCATAGCGGACTTATTATTTTTGACTGAGCATTGCCATCTGTGTTCCTGCATCCATCGTACGTTATATGGGCCCATTGGTTTGCTGTGTTATTATCCTTGCCGGAAATTGCACATCCTCTTGAGCTCTTGCGAAACTGTTTTCTCAGGCTTGATTGCTTTATACAGCAGTTATTCCTCACGCTGTGCATATTCCCTTTTGAAATTATTTGCATGGATCATCATCAATCTTCGGCTGGGGAATAGTATTTTGACATTGCATACTTCTTCAACAAAGTGAGAGAAAACGTTAATATTGGAGATCGTGAAACAAAATTATTAAAACAATTTTTTTTAATGTGTTTAATGAAATAATAGGGGTTGATCACTGTATTCTTACTTGACAGATAATGACTGTAATATATTTACTTATATCGTACAACGGTAGACAACAGTATTTTTTTGGTTTTACTACTCGTCAAAGTATCTGGTTACAGAAATCGATCGATACAGTTTTTGGAGTGCATGTTTCGTGCTGCAGAATATCGTTTCCATATAATATTGCGAATATTGATAATTGCGCATTGTATTGTTCTTGCAATGATTGAGAATCGGAAGTATCACGATATAAAGTATTTTAAAAGATTTATAAATACAAATTTTTCACTATTCATTTGGCAATCCTTAAATTACATAATAGTCAATCGTATTGCCCTTGTTCGGAAGCATCACGATATAAAATATTTGTTCTGTATGATCTTGGCAATGCCAAGTCGTGTGTTGTACACGTTTATCGCATCGTTGTGATCTTTATGACGATTTCATTTCTGACGGGAGAGTATCCTGCTGTGATTTGCCCCAATACGCAAAATATAACGAAGCTGGGGATTTTTTTGGTGTGATCGGAGAGTTTTTGGAGTTAACAATTTTATTTGTTTATGCGTCTAAAATTTATTTTGACTGGGTGTTTCGTGTTGCAGAATATTGTTTCCATAAAAGGAATCCTGCCGAAGTCCTCGAAATTAATGGTAATTAAAATACCTTAATATAGTAGGGGTTGATCACTGTCTTTTAGCTTGACAGTAAATGACATTAATAAATTTGCTTATATCGTACAATGGTAGACAAAAGTATTTTGATAACGCATTGCATTGTATTTGCATTCGTAATTATACTTTGTTCCCGAAGGGGAAAA